>CAUYRH010136571.1:0-19484 GCA_963574655.1 Perodicticus potto | reverse complement strand
TTATGATGAGTCCATATAAATTTTGAAAGCACAGAATTGCTATATTCATGACAGATCTTTTTCCATTACTTCTGATCACTTTAGAAATATAGGGAAAGACTGATGTGAATTATCAGTTCCTTCTCTGTCGGGCTTTTTCACATGTTCCCATTCACATGCAACACTATGCTTGCTTGTTCTTAATAGTGCTGACATATTTATTCTCATACTGTACGATAAACTTTAGCACACAGAAGTTCATACAAAATCAATCAGAAATACACAGCATCAGTGTTCAGATTTCATTTTTTATATTCCACCATTCTTTTTTCAAAAATACTAAAGAAAATAAACATTTTGAAAAAGAAGGCTGTATGTAAATGAGCCTTTCTTACATCAACTCAAAGACTTCAAAATAAAGATACTTGGTCAAAAATAAGAGGCGATTTAGCAATCTTTCCTACAGTAGTTGACACTGTATGTGTACAGTGCGTATCTGTTGAATGAATAACATTCTTACATTGTATACTATGGAAACTTCACTCTGCCTGCGTACACTTAGAATTGCTAAAATGTTCTCTTTTTTTGAGACAAAGTCTCAAGCTGTTGCCCTGGGTAGAATGCCTTGACATCACAGCTCACAGCAACCTCAAACTTCTTGGCTTAAGCAATTCTCTTCCGTCAGACTCCAGAGTAGCTGGGACTACAGGCACCTGCCACAACACCCGGCTATTTTTAAGCAATTCTCTTGCCTCAGCCTCCCAAGTAGCTGGGATTACAGGCGACCGCCACAATACCCGGTGAAGCTAAAATGTTCTTGAGAGCAAAAGAAAATAACACTAAATGTACTATCTACAAATCATATATTATTTTTATAAGCCCCAAGTAGTTTAAAAATATTTCTATTTAGCAAGAACCTCTAAAACAAATGTAGCAATTAATAAAATATAAGGTAGCAATGGAAGTGATTACTGCAAAACATGCACAACTGCAAGACTTTCTAAAGTAAACATGAATTCAGACTACTTCCCAGATAGCACCCTCTTTTTCAACAGTATGTTGTTGACACTACTTTACTGGACAAACTGCCCTGACCAAAACAGCAGAACTCCAAAGGAGAGAAAACCACCCATAAATATGAGTAAGCACTACAGTACACATATCCTACTTTTAAAATATAAGATCCTATTGTATTAATAAGAGACACTCAGCTAATAACAAATTATAAAAGAGCTCAACAGTAGTATACATAACTCTAGATTGCAGACTTATTAACTTAGGAAAAAATACATTGTATTTTCTGTAGTAATATTTGGCGGAGGAGTTTTAGATGCAATAATGTAACATACACTGTTGTAAAGTTGTAGGAAGTTAAAATGAACTTCAGTGGGTCAGGCATTAAAGTGCATAAAAATAATCACTTTTCAAATTTGTCAAAGGGAGTCACAACTCCAAGCAAATGCAAAGCAATCCTGATACTGCTCCACCTTTTCCCCAGCTCAGCTTGGGGAAGAAAAATAACAAAAGCGATGCCTTTGAGACATTTTCAACAACTTTATTAAATTGAGAGTGTTCTTTTTTAAGGAAAAAAAAAAACCCAGCATGGTTTTCTGTCACTTCTACGATGCTGAAAAGGACACAGACACCCGTAGAAATCAAAAGCACTGACAGCAGACTTAACACTTGTGCTCAGACGCTGACTGCAGTGGGTAAGGTCATGGTCAAAATTCACAGGCTCATTTAAACTTTCATGGCTGAGCCAACAGCTCCTATCATGTTTCCTGATCCTATCCAAGTAGATTAAAACTGCAAGAGTTTCTCGCTCTAAGATCAGCAAGAGGCTATGTCAGACCCTCAAACCGCAGTCCGCATAGCCCGCAGCGGCGCATCTTCCCCCAGCCCTGGCTGGGCGTTAAGCTAACCTTTCTTCCCAGCGCTCTCTTCCAGCCTTTTAAACCCCCAAGGCGGCTGCAGTAACCTCAAGACCACCTCCTATCCGCGCTGCCGGGACCCCCTTCAACTGTCACCATCCTGGCCGCCCTTCCGCAGTCGGCGACTTCTGCCCGGCTCCCCAAAGTGGGGGGAGGAGGCGCGGGGAGGAAGACTCCCCGCCAAGGGCTCCTCAGTGGGCACAGCGGCAGGGCGATGCGGGAGAGGAGCCGAGGAAGATGCTCAGCACCACAGCCATATTTACATTAGCTTTTTCTTTGCCAAAAGCTTTCCTTGTATCCAGTAATATTGCCTTTAAAGGAAATAAAAGAACCTAAGCACTCAAGCTGCTGCCCCCAAATCTTCTCGCTCTCCAGTATTCTCACCTGTCCTCCTGCGGGAGGCTCTTGCCACGGACAGGTACACCTGCCCACCGCCTGACGACACGGGCGCCCCCGTTACCCCCCACAGAAGGGGAGCGATCGGCGGGACCCGGTCCCCAGCAGCCCCCGCTGGGGCTGACCGCGAGGCTGAGCCGTGCTCCGCGCAAACTTCCCACTTCCCGTGCTGCGCGGACCGACCCACGGACGGACGGACGGTCGGACGAGAGGCGGCACGGGCACCGGCCGTGGGGCTCAGAGGCAGACGGGACTCCGAGTCCCGCGTCCGGCCCTAGATCCAAAGGAGGCGCGAGTGGCGTCCTGGCGGCCCGGAGCGGCGGGCGCGCTCTGCGGGGCTGGGGACACCGAGGCAGGCAAGCGGCCCCGGAGGGCGAAGTGCCGGAGGGCCGGGGCCGGCTCGGGCTCCCCGCCCCGCAGCAGGGGCAGTAGCAGCAGCCGGAGGAGGAAGGGAGCGAGGAGGAAGAGGACTGCGCGCCGCAGCCGAGCCCTTACCGAGTGGTTTACCCCCCACATCAGGACGCTGAGCAGCGGGTCGCTGGCCCGAAACAGCTTCACTTTCTGCGCTACGAAGTGCTTCTTCTTGGTCTTGGTCTTGCTCGCCAGGACGGAGGACCCCAGGTTGCCGGGGGTCGCCATGGCCGCCGCCTCCGTCCCCTCCACCGCCGCGCTCCCGAGGCCGGGGACCCGCCCTCTCTACACACCGGCCCGGGGAGGCAGCCGCATCCCCCCGGCGGCGGCCCCGGCGCGCCGTGCCCCGCTCCGCCCGCCGCCGCCTCCTGCGCTCTCGGCTCGCTCCGCCCGCTCGGCCCGCTCGGCCCGGCTGGGGCGCAGGCTGCGCTCGGCTCGCGCCCCGGCCCGGCTCCCGCGCCCGCCGCGGCTCCGCGCTCAGCCCGCGGCTGGACCAGGCGCGCCGCGAGCGGCTTCCGCGTTGGGCGCCGGCGTCATGACGCAGGGGGCAGGCGGGAGCCGCGGCGCCGCCGGGCGGGGCGCGGGGCGCGGCCGCCGGACCGTTAGGCTGCGCCCTCCGGCTCGGGCGCCCCGCTCGGCTCCAGCCCCGGCCCGGCCGCCCGGTGCGCAGGCGAGGAGGCCGCGGGATGGGAGTGCGGCCCGCGGAGCGAGGGGCCCCAGCCCGGCATCCCTTTCCGCTCCCCGGGGAGGAAAGGGAACAGGATGGGGAGCGCGGGGAGGTAGGAGGACCGGAGCCCCCGGGGGCGTCGATCAGGCGGAGGAAGGAGGCTGGGGAACCGCCGCTCGCCCTTTGGAGAGTGAAGAGAGCTAGTGAGACGTGAAATGCTGCGTGGGGACCGGGGCTTCCCTGGCACCGCGCGAAAGGACTTGGGCATGTTGCCGCCCGCTTTCCAAAGTAGCGCTGAGATGAATTTCTTAACCCCTTTGTGCTTTTCCGACCCTGTATTTGGGCCTCCCCACTCTCCCAGAATCATTCAGAAGGGACACTCCCACCTGATACCCTGGGCTGTCATTCCCAGCCCACCCTCGCTCCTGGGACAGGGCCCGGAATTCCCCATCGAGAGCCCTGAGTTTGACGAGGAGAACATGCCCCAAACTGCACCTTCTACTTCGGATCCATCACTCTGTTCCTTGCTATCCTTCACTTTTTCTCAGTACACTCATCGTCTTCCCTGGAACTCTGTGCACTGTCTTCATCCATGTGCACCTAAATTTAGCCCTTACGTGGGCAATACCTGGCCCACCTCAGGAAGCTGCCATTCCAAGTGTGCTAAAAACCTACTGCGCCCAGACCTTCTCCAAGATACCAGATCGTCACTCTGTGCTATGTACTTACCCCGACTCAGGCCACCACAAATACTATGTCCTTACTTCGTTGACAGGCGAAAAAGTTCCTTGGAAACTGGGACTTTTTAAGCATAACAACATATACTGGAACCAGTTTTACCTTAGGCTAAAATAAGAGTTAAGTTCCTACAGCATGTTCTAGCTAAGCATACACTTGCAAACAAAGACCCCCAAACACTTGTAATATTAAACATTGAAATACGTGTGAGCTATACATACATTTAAGAAAGGTTACGAAAAACAGGATAAAGATTTACCCAGTTTTTGGTGAATCAGTGAGTGACAGCAGTTGTGACTTAAATCAAGGAGTAATAAATGTTTGCAAAGTGAAAACAGTTTAAAAGCAATAACAAATATGCTGGGGCTCGCTGAGCACTTTCTTTCCACGACACTTATTGTCATGCATTTGTATGATTTTTGTATACTTTACACATTTTTTTTTTTTTTTTTGTAGAAACAGAGTCTCACTTTATCGCCCTGGGTGGAGTGCCGTGGCGTCACACAGCTCACAGCAACATCCAGCTTCTGGGCTTAGGCAATTCTCCTTGCTCAGCCTCCGGAGTAGCTGGGACTACAGGCGCCTGCCACAACACCCGGCTATTTTTCTGTTTGCAGTTTGGCCAAGGCCGGGTTTGAACCCGCCACCCTCGGCATATGGGGCCAGCGCCCTACTCGATGAGCCACAGGCACCGCCCTACTTTACACATTTTTATTTTACAATCATGTGTTTCATTTATTCATTTTCCAACCCACTTATCCCACTATAGGGTCCTGGATGGCTAGAGTCTATCTAAGTAGTTTAGGGTACAACGCAGGACCCTACGCAGGCCAGGTTGCCATCCCATCTCAGGGTGCGTAAGCCTGGGGGCTTACACACACACACACACATTCACACTGGGACAATGTAGACACACCTGTGAACTGAATGTGCACATTTATGGGACAAGAAGGAAATGGAGTACCCAGAGAAAACCCATGCAGATGTGGAGAGAACGTGTAAACTTCGCACAGGTCGGGGCCCTGGTAGAATTTTTTCTTTTCTCATCAATGTTTTAACAAAACGACGTTGAACAAAATGACCTGCTATATGTTGTGGTCACTACTCAAATATAGTGGATACCTATGGTGCCCTTGGTAATCTGCTCGGTTCTAACAGGGTGGGGAGACCCAGGATGACAAACTCTAATCTCTCAATGAGCTTGTGTCTTGTTGGGGGAGGGGGAGGTCATGTGGTCACCTTCGTTTGCTCCTCTTCTTCCTTTGACTGTTGTTTAAGTGTAAAGGCTGCCCCAAAGTCCTCTTGTAGTTCTTTCCTGCTTGCTTCTTACTATCGTCCAAAATGATGTCTGCTCCCCCAGCATCAAACATACCACTCTTGGGCGGCACCTGTGGCTCAGTTAGTAGGGCCCCGGCCCCACATACCGAGGATGGCGGGTTCAAACCTGGCCCCGGCTAAACTGCAACCAAATAAATAGCCCGGGCATTCTGGCAGACACCTGTAGTCCCAGCTACTCAGGAGGCTGAGGCAAGAGAATCGCCTAAGCCCAGGAGTTGGAGGTTGGTGTGAGCTGTGACTTTACAGCACTCTACCGAGGGCGATAAAGTAAGACTCTGTCTCTACCCAAAACAAACAAACAAAAAATACCACTCTTAGAGGGGAGAGGGAACATAAATTTGTAGTGAGAAGACAGGGGCCTGAGCTCCAGCTCTCCCACTCACCTGAGCAAATTGCTGGACCTCTCTGAGCTTTAGGCTTTTTGCTTAGCAATAGGTATCACAAACGGCCAGGTGGTGTGGCTGCAATCCCAGCACTTGGGAGGCCAAGGTAGGTGGATTGCCTGAGGTCACAGGTTCAAGACCAGCCTGAGCATGAGCAAGACCCAGTCTCTAAAAAGTAGCCTGGCATTGTGGCTGGCGCCTGTAGTCCCAGCTACTTGGGAGGCTGAGGCAAGAGAATTGCTTAAGCCCAAGAGTTTGAGGTTGCAGTGAGCTGTGATGCCATAGCTCTCTACCAAGGGTGACAAACTGAAACTCTGTCTCAAAAAAAAAAGGTATCACCAGATACAAATGTCACTTTAGAAACTTCTCCAGACCTGGTAATGTAATCTTGCCCAAACTCCTTTATAAGATGTTTGTTAGCATCATAAGCAACAGTAGATAATGGCCATGAAAGCACTTTGTAAAGCTTGCCACACGAGATAAAATGCAGAGCCCTGGCAAATAGCCCATAGTCTGTCTCTCCTGACCTCAGAGAAGGGGCTGGTTGAACAGCTGCACATCGTTTATCCACAGGGATGCAGAATAAAGTGTCTAAAACCAAGTTCAACATCTTTGCCCATCTCCTAAGTTGCTTCATTTCTTACATTCTGTTGGAAATGGCATTCATATCTTTAAGTTACCCTGGCTGGAAGTTCATTTATTTAACAAATTTTCATTGACCCAGGCTTGAAAGCTTAGCGTTACCATCGATTGCTGCTTCTCATTTGCACTCCGCATAAACCCCTTTACCAGATTCTGCCCTTGAATACAATTATGCTCAGATATTATCTCTTCCCTGGTGCTTTCCTCATCCTCTTCGTGGAAATTAATCCTTCCACCGCAGTGCTTCCATAGCACTTTATCTGTTCCATAATAGCCATATCGTGCTTAATTGTATATTAATAATGCAAGACAATGGGCTTGCTGCGAATGCCAAAAAACTGAATTTAGTGATGACAAAGTGCTGAATGAGCCTAGAGAAAGGAGATGGACACCTGTGGTCATGGTCAGGTGACGGTTCACAAGGAGAGCAGCAAGCTATGGATGGGTATGGAGGCCAGCGTCATCCTGTGAGGGGCAGATTGGGGCATAGTGTGATGTTTTCAGGTAGGAATGAGGTGACACAGCTTCTAAGGGGCAGAAGTTTGGGTGATCTAACATGCTTTGAATGGCATCTAACACGATGCCATTCACAAATACATTGTTAAATGATTTCGCCAATATCCTTTCCTGTTACCTTTGTGCTCTTATGAGGGTGTCATAGGTGTTTAGAAGAACTAGAGCCACAGACATGACCTCAGAAAGCATGTCATCTAGTTCTCAAATGGCACTCATTAGATAGACTACTGAGTTCTAGAGAAACATAAGTAATTTCCTGATTTGTCGGGAGACGGGAAACTCTCTGAAGGTAAGGTCCATGCTCCACTCACTTCTAGAGCCTCCAGATAAACCCAGCACACGCTGTTTGCCTGTGATAAAGTTGTGATGAATAAATGAAAAGGGCATCTTTATCTCACACAACAAAGTTACATGTAAAATTTGCACAGCCAACAAATATTGGTGTAAGTTTTCCATTCAGAAATACTTTGTTGGGAAATTAGGCCAGGTCAAGCATGATATTTAAACTTGGATACTACTGTATGTGGATTTAGCAACCTAGCAACTTGATTACTGTTTTCCATAGGAGTCTGTGCAACCGTGAAACAATGTTTATGTCCCACTTGTTCTTAATCCAGCACCTGTTTCAGGCTGCTTATGTTGTTGACGGTTAAAGCACCCAAACCACTGCCAGCTTTCACCAAAGGTCTTCAAGGGAGGCATGGCTAGGGAAGGAAGAACAAAGGAGTGTGATCTTTTTTTTTTGAGACAGAGCCTCAAGCTGTCACCCTGGATAGAGTGCTGTGGCATCATAGCTCACAGCAACCTCCAACGCCTGAGCTCAAGCGAGTCTCCTGCCTCTGCCTCCCAAGTAGTTGGGACTACAGGTACCTGCCACAACGCCCGGCCATTTTTTGGTTGCAGCCGTCATTGTTTGGCGGGCCCAGGCTGGATTTGAACCAGCCAGCTCAGGTGTACATGGTTGGCACCTTAGCCGGTTGAGCCACAGGCGCCGAGCCAGGATTGTGATCTTGAGAGGGGTCACGGCACCTCTTTGTGTTTGGCCTGTTGGGATGTTGGTCATCTAGATGCCAAGGCCATGACAAGCTGCAAGAAATGCTCCAGCAGCCAAGTTTCCGGAGAAGGAATAAGGAAATGCCAAGACTGTTGAAAGTTCTCCAGCCTGACTTGTTCATGCTTCTTGCTGCTATTTCGTTTTGCTTTTACCTTAATCAACTTTATTTACTATCATATAACCTCTGGTAAAAGTGTATTTACTAAAGTATACAATACCAGAAATGGAGGCTGAAATAGGATATATACTCAGATTGGTTATTACATTACTCTTGTCATAAAAACAAAATACTTATCCATTCGAATAATTCCAATTTGAATTCTTCCTTGAGGAGAAGAAATTGATAGCTTCTTTGACTTAATACTATTTTGGAGCTTTTGTGCTTTTTTTTTTTCTTTTTAAGACAGAGTCTCAAGCTGTCACCCTGGGTAGAGTGCTGTGGCATCATAACTCACAGCAACTTCAAACTCTCAGACTCAAGTGATCCTCTCGCCTCAGTTTTTCTATTTTTAGTAGAGACGGGGGAGGGGGGGTCTCACTTTTGTTCAGATTGGTCTCCAACTCATGAGCTCAAGCAATCCACCCACCTCAGCCTCCCAGAATGCTAGGATTACAGGCGTGAGCCACCTCGTCTGGCCAGCTTTTGTGCTTTTTATGTCTTTATGAAGAGATGAGAGCAGGATGTGACAATTCCATTCACTCTTCTGCCGTGTCATCTGGGGCTTTGCCATGCCAAATCATTATTATCTTAGGAGGTCATTATTAAAGTACCTACCCCGTCAAACCTAGCCAAAGGCACCAAGTGGGCTACAGATGCAGCAAGCCGGCTGTGTGTGAGTTACATTGTGGGGGTGGGTGGGGTGGATGGGAGTGACTGACATGATGCACCACAGCTGGCTGGCTGGACCTTCTGAGGAACTGGCTGTGGTTTGGCACCAGCTGCTTGGGGTTTTCTACTCCAGTTTAAATATTGATGGTGAGTTTTCTGACTTCTGTCACTTGCTGGGACTTCCTGGACAGTGGCAGCAATTCCAGCCATCTACCCATTGGTTGGCCTGACTTGGAGAGATTGGACTGGGAGAAGAGTGAGTACATAGGCTATTTTCCAGCTGTCTCACTTTCTCCACTCCCCAAGCAGAGCATGAGAACTCTAGCTGGTCCCCTGGGAAGACAGGAAGCTGTGTGGAGGGCAGGAGTCACTCTCCAATGGCACTGTATCTTCATCATACATACCTTTACAATAGAAACAAAATTTTCAACATTGGGAGAGCAATTAAGTGGGTTATAGTAGATCCATAGGGCAGAATATTATACGTCCGATAAAGATGATGTTTTCACAGAAAATTTAATGACATAAAATATCACGATGTTAGTGTAAGTGAAAGAAGAGGAGGCAAATTGTATATATGCTATAGTTTTAATATTACAAAATGTGGGGGGGGTACATGCATGGAAAACACTAAGAGAAAATACATCATAATTTTTCATTTGTTTTGAGACAGGTTCTTGCTCTGTCACCCAGGCTGAAGTGCAGTGGTGCCATCATAACTCAGGGCAGCCTCGAATTCCTCAGCTCACTGATCCTCCTGCCTCAGCCTCCCATGTAACTGATACTATAGGCACCTGCCACCACGCTCAGCTTCATCATACTTTTGACAGTGCCATATTAGGGGTACAGTTTGGATTATGGCTTGATTTTTAAAATATACTTCCCCATCTTCCAAATTCTATAAAATGCCTATGTGTTTCTTTTAAATAATAATCTTTTTTTTTTTTTGAGACAGAGCCTCAAGCTATCGCCCTGGGTAGAGTGCCGTGGTGTCACAGCTCACAGCAACCTCAAACTCTCAGGCTTAAGGGATTCTCTTGCCTCATTCCCCTGAGTAGCTGGGACTACAGGTGCCCATGACAATACCTATTTTTTTGGTTGTAGTTGTCATTGTTTGGCTGGTCTGGGCCGGATCCGAACCCACCAGTTCTGGTGTATGTGGCTGGCGCCTTAGCCACTTGATCTACAAGTGCCACCATATAATAATAATTTTTAAACGCAAATATCTTCCCTGGTCAAATAAGTGATGGCACTTAGCGTACTAGCCCCATCCCTATAAGCGAGCAGACTATTCAGCTACTCCTTGCTGTTTATTATTATTGTTTGATTTAGGCAATGTTGAATTAAACCTGTAATGAAACAGACCATTTTCCTACATGTAAGAAGGAGAGAAAACTCACTTTAGTTTCTAGAGTCCTTAAGAAAAAGGAAGGCTATCGAGCAGCACCTGTGGCTCAGTGGGTAGGGCGCCGGCCCCATATACCGAGAATAGCGGGTTCAAACCCAGCCCCTGCCAAACTGCAACATCGTTTGAGCCCAGGAGTTGGAGGTTGCTGTGAGCCATGATGACACGGCATTCTACCCAGGGCAATGGCTTGAGGCTCTATCTCAAAAAAAAAAAAAAAAAAAGAAAAGAAAAGAAAATAGAGTGCTTAGGAAAAACCACTCCAAGTAAGATGTTTACAAAAGTCTGAATGATGAGTAGAAGTAGGCCATGTAAAGAACGAAGTGAAGAGTGGCTGGGATACAATGGGCAGGACTGACGGGAATTGGGTCTAACAGCTTCTGTTCTAGAAAGCCTGTGTTGGCAAGACTGGCAGGGGTGGGTCGTCAAAACTCAGGCAAGGAATTTAAATTTTATTTATTTATTTATGTATATATTTTTAGAGCTGGAGTCTCACTTTATTACCCTCGGTAGAGTGCTGTGATGCCACCGCTCACAGCAACCTCCAGCTCCTGGGCTCAGGCGATACTCTTGCCTCGGCCTCCCAGAGAAGCTGGGACAACAGGTGCCCACCACGATGCCCAGCTATTTTTTTGTTGCAGTTTGGCTGGGGCCGGGCTTGAACCCACCACCCTCGGTACATGGGGCCTGCGCCCTACTCACTGAGCCACGGGTGCCGCCCTTAAATTTTATTCCTGGTGCAGGGGGAGCTCTTGGGAAGCTGAAAATTTCCTTGTCAAAAGATCTCAGTAGCTCCTGTGTGGAGAACAGGTTAGAGGGACGTATATGTCAACATAGAGAGGTAAGTAAGAGAACTCTTACAGAAATGTGGATAGGAGATGATGGTGGCTTGGACAATAAAGAAAAAAAATGACAAATTTACTCACAAGGGACAGTCGTGTTTTGATATGTATGAGGATAGAGAAAGTATAAACTTTTATTTATCCAATAAAAAAATTATAAAAAATTAGAAAATAGGCTGGTGCTGTGGCTCCCTCCTATAATCCCAGCACTCTGGTAGGCCAAGGCGGGTGGATTGCCTGAGTTGAGCTCAGGAGTTCCAGACCAGCCTGAGCAAGAGCAAAACCCTCGTCTCTAAAAATAGCCAGACTTTGTGGCAGGTGCCTGTAGTACCAGCTACTAGGGAGGCTGAGGCAAGAAAATCACTTGAACCCAAGAGTTTGAGGTTGCTGTGAGCTAAGATGCCATGGCATTCTACCAAGGTCAACAAAGTGAGACTCTGTCTCCAAAGAAATAAAAAAATAAGGCTGGGTGCAATAGCTCACACCTGTAATTGTAGCACTCTGGGAAGCCAAGGTGGGTGGATTGCCTGAGCTCACAGGTTCGAGATCAGCCTGACCCAGAGCGAGACCCTGTCTCTAAAAATTGCCAGGTGTTGGGGCAGATGCCTGTAGTCCCAGCTATTCGGGAGGCTGAGGGAAGAGAATGGCTTGAGCCCAAGAGTTTGAGCTTGCTGTGACCTGTGACACCACAGCACTCTACCCAGTGTGACAAAGTGATACTCTGTCTCAAAAGAAAAAAGAAAAATTAGAAAATAATCACAGTAGCCTTCATGCTGTTGTATCCAAGAGTCAAAATGGAGCAGCCCCGGACGTTCTGTGCTGCCCTTTAGAAGCGAATGGAAGACCCAGAGTTAGCAAAGGACTAACAATACCTCATACTAGTAGTGCTAAGGGTCTGAGTTGGTTAACCTCATGCAGTTCCCATCCATAAACCCACAGGGAAGAAATTAAGTGGTAAGAGGAACAAGAGGACCCCGTGAGACTCCCAGTGCCACCCAGGCTATTTCCACTTCCTCCTTACTGCTCTCAGTTCCTGAAAATTCACTGATGCAGCCTCCTGCAGACCAGAACCAGCCTAATTCTGCATATGCAGAACCGGGCGCCTAGTGCAAAATGCTGGTTATTTTCAATTAATAATCTGAGGTTCATCTGATGACCAGACAAGGCCCTGTTCATCGAGTCTTGTAAAATCTCAAAAGGAGAGGAGTTGGGCTTCATGAGTTTTTTTAGACTCAGAAAAACACCTTTTAAATCCCTGACGTATTTTTTAGTGTCAGTTAACATTCAAGTGTTGTACAAAAAGGAAGCTATAGATGAATGGTTGTTATATAAAATACTAGGTCTGAATTTTAAAGATATGGGACTGTTGATTATTCACAATATTCATGCCCTTGGTTTTGTGCTTTCATCTTAAACATGACATGGTTCTTATTTAGAAAGCTGATGCCACAACTAACTTGCAATGCAGAATCCTGCTTTTCCTTTATTAATCAGGCTTTTTTCTGTTTCAGCTTGCAAATTCAAGTTTTAAATAGGTCATAATACTGATCTTTAAAAACTTGACAAAATAAAACCCAGGGACTAATCTGAAGTCAGAAATAGGTTCATTATCATTTTTCCTTATTCATTCCTCACATATGCATTGAGCAGGTTCTAGAAGATTCTGAGCACAAAGACAAAAAAAACCCACACTCCTCATTCTTTAGGGGCTCATAGATTAGTGGGGAAGATAAACCCAGAAGCCAATCAGTTTTAGTGCAACATGGTATATAGTACATGCTATCATCAGACAATAGGAATGGTGTTCCAGACGAGCCTGAGCAAAAGTGAAACCCCGTCTCTCCTAAAAATAGAAAAACTGAGGCAAGAGACTTGCTTGAGCCCAAGAGTTGGAGGTTGCTGTGAGCTATGACACCACAGCACTCTACCCAGGGCCACAGCTTGAGACTCTATCTCCAAAAAAAAAGTATATGCAGCATAATCACAACATTGGTTTATTTTACTGTCGTATTGACATAAAAAGCAGTTAAATATATCTCTATAAAAAGTTCAAATAGTATAGAAGAGCATGACCTAAAAAGGGAAAGTCCTTCCTCCCATCCCTACACCCCTACTTCCCATTCTATAGCTCCTCCGCTTCTCATCCCCTCCCCCTGTTTGTAGTGAGTGAATATTTCAAGGTCTTTTTTATGTATTTGCACACATATACGTACATGCACTAATGTATGTTTGCTTTTAAGTAAATGGGAATGTACTGTACACATTATTCTACAACTTGCTTCCTTTCTACTTAACACTTGGAAATCTTTCCATATTGGAGTAATCTCACTATCACAAGTCTCATGTCTGCAGAATTCTAATTTCCTTCATCCATCCTGTACGTCATTTTTGTTCTTAGCTTGGTTGCTAGCTGAAGCGGGAACTCCACCAAGTCTCTTCTAGATAAACTTGGTCAAATTGGAGTTTTTCAGTCTCCACTAAGGAAATACTTGGTGAAAGTCAACTTCCCTCCCCCTGGGAGTGACCTAGCTGGGTGGGAAGCTTCCAGGTTGTGGTTTTGGGGGGTGCAGCCCCAACTCCTGGGCCCAAGACCCACAGATGGGTTGGTGGACTCCTCTTCTGGGATCCACCGACGTGACAGCCACCTCGACACAGTCTCTTCACCCTAGACTTCGGTGCCCTGGAACCTTCTCAGCCCCACTCCACTTCACGTCCCTGTCAGTGCCCTCAGCCTCCCTGAGAGCATCGAGGGACTTTGAATCCCCCACAGGCCCTTCCACCTGGAACCTCAACCACTTAGCACAGCTACATGCTCTGGTCGGGTCCTGTTTCTTCACTATGAGGTTTTTAGCCTCTTGGGACAAACCTAATCATTGAGGCCTCAGTCTGCTCTGATCTGGGACAGCCCTGGCCTACACCCGGGCCAGTTCCGCTATCTCCTATGCTGAGAAAACCCCTGAGCTGCACCAAGAGTGTTTTTGTTTACTTCCTCGCCACCCCCCTTCTTCTAAAAGGCACAACTGACCAGGCAAGTGTTCATTACAAACTATCATCTAAGAATAAGTTCAAAATTTATGCTTAGAATCCTTTGGGCACTTGGCTTTTGGCCATATACAAAACTTCTTTTCATATTTTGACTTTAAAAATTCAGATCTTGCAAGCAAAAACTTTGTCTTTCAAGACTATTACCTTTAGCATGAGTTTCAAGAATCTGTTTTGTTTCGTTTGTTTGTTTTAGGGACAGTCTTACTCTGTCACCCAGGCTACAATGCAGTGGCATGATCATAGCTCACTGCAAATCCTGGGCTCAAGGGATCCTTCCACCTCAGCCTCCCAAAGTGCTGGGATCATAGGCATGAGCCACGGAGATTGCCATCAAGAATCTATTGTAGGGGCTTGGTGCCTGTGGCTCAGTGGGCAGGATGTTGGCCCCATATACCGAGGGTGGCGGGCTCAAACCTGGCCCCGGCCAAATTGCAACAACATAAAAAAAATAGCCAGGTGTTGTGGCGGGCGCCTGTAGTCCCAGTTACTTGGGAGGCAGAGGCAGGAGACTCGCTTGAGCCTAGGAATTGGAGGTTGCTGTGAGCTGTGATGCCATGGCACTCTATCCAGGGTGACAGCTTGAGACTCTGTCTCAAAAAAAAAAAAAAGACTCTATTGTAGGGGCGGCACCTGTGGCTCAGTGGGCAGGGCGCCGGCCCCATATACCGAGGGTAGCGGGTTCAAACCTGGCCCCGGCCAAATTGCAACAACACAAAATAGCCAGGTGTTGTGGTGGGAGGCAGAGGCAAGAGAATCGCCTAAGCCCAGGAGTTGGAGGTTGCTATGAGCTGTGTGATGCCATGGCACTCTACAGAGGGTGATAAAGAGACTCTGTCTCTACCAAAAAAAAATAAAAAAGAAAAAGAATCTATTGTAGAGGCTCAGTGACTGTAGCGCAGTGGTTACGGTGCTGGTCTCATGCACTTAGGATGGCTGGTTCGAATCCTACCTGGGTCAGCTAAACAACAATGACAACTGCAACAAAAAAATGGCCTGGCATTGTGTGGGCGCCTATAGTCCCAGCTACTTGGGAGGCTGATGCAAGAGAATCGTTTAAGCCTACGAGTTTGAGGTTGCTGTGAGCTGTAATGCCACAGCCCTCTACCAAGGGTGACATAGTGAGACTGTCTCAAAAAAAAAAATAAATAAAATAAAGAAGAAGAAGAAGAATCTACTGTAGAAGGAAAAGCCAAAGATTTTGGCTTTATATTTTCTATTCTTCGGACTTTCTGTGTGCCACAGACATCAGCATTGTCACTGCCTAGGTAAACGTATCAAATAATATTAGTGGCACCCACTATAAATGGTTGTCATGAAGATATAATGATTAGTAGACAGAATTCAGTGGTGCCTGGCACCTAGTAAGTTCTTAATACACATTACCTTGGGGTGGCGCCTGTGACTCAAGGAGTAGGGCACCAGGCCGATATCCTGGGGGTGGCAGATTCAAGCCTGGCCCTGGCCAAAACTGCTTAAAAAAAAAAGTTACCTTTATTATTCATACCTTTAACAACTATGTATTCAGTATCTATTACATGCTAGTCCGTTTTTTAAGGACTGAAACAGTAAACAAAACAGATTAAAATACCTGTGCTCATGGAGCTTTCAAAGTAAAGAAATATATATATGCCTTGTGTTTAATGGTTAAAATAACTAACGAGAAATGTAAAGCAAGACAGGAAAAAAGGTATTTCAATAATATGACCAGGCATCCTCGACGAGGGGACATTTGAGTAACAGGCTGAAGGAGAAAGGCCACGTAGTTCCTCTGGGAAGAGCGTAGCACCTGTGAGGGTGGGGCCTCCAGTGCAGAAGGTCTGTCAGGAGTTCGGAGAAGGAAAAACCATGGGATTATGTTGCAAAATAGATCCCACTACATTAGCATTCTACTGAGGGTGACATAGTGAGACTCTGTTTCAAATAAATAAATAAATAATAAAGGTCAGTGTTCCCAGCTCTCAAGCAGCTTCTCTGTGTGTGTTGGCTTCATTCCACCGACAAGTCCTCCTCGTGTGCCAGATGGTCACTGCGTGTCCCTGGCTTAACAACCTCTCTGCAGAAAGAGCTCCTCTATGGCAGGTCTGAGACTGGCCCTGTTGGGATCAGGTGCACAGCCCTGACCCTATCACTAAGCCCAGGGAAATGAGATGCTGTGATTGGTCAGGCCTGGGTTTGTGCCTTCTCCATATCCAGAGGAAGGAATGATTGTGACGGACAGCCTCACCATTTCATAAAGAGTCGGAAAGAGGTGGTTCCCCAAAGGAAGAAATGTTGAGATTACAAACAGCACAGGTGACTTTTCCCTATTAAAAACAAAGTTTCGGCTTGGCGCCTGTGGCTCAAGGGGCTAAGGCGCCAGCCACGTACACCTGAGCTGGTGGGTTTGAATCCAGCCCGAGCCCGCCAAACAACAATGACGGCTGCAACCAAAAAATAGCCAGGCGTTGTGGCAGATGCCTGTAGTCCCAGCTACTTGGGAGGCGGAGGCAGGAGACTCACTTGAGCCCAAGAGTTGGAGGTTGCTGAGAGCTGTGATGCCACGGCACTCTACCCAGGGTGACAGCTTGAGGCTCTGTCTCAAAAAAATAAAAAATAAAAACAAAGTTTCGATGAACTGCTTTCCTATGTCTTTTTATGCAGACGGAATTACTATCTGATGGTGCTTTGAGTTGTCCAAGTTAGAGTGGGAGGCAAGGCTGGGATAGCTTTGTCTCTCCAATCATTGAATGAAGACTGCCCTGGGACAGGCCTTGGGTGAGGGAGTTTCTTCCACTGAGGACAATTCCTGGAGAGGGCTGGCACCTGAGGGCTGTCAGTCAGCAATATTCTCAGCAGTGGGAAGAATAAATCCTCCAGGATGGGAGCAGAGCCAGCCTGCATTACACTGGCTGTACTTACCCATATGGGAATTGCCTGTTCATAGTTGTTCTGTGTCCTTATTGATGGGTAGTGGGCCTTTCCTCTGGATGTTAATCCTTTGTATGTTATATGTGCTGCAAATATTTTATCTCAGTCTATTTTTGTTCCTTTTTTTAAGGGATCATTTATTTTAAAGACTGATTACATTTCTAGATACTCACATTACTTCATCTCTCTTCTCCAACACATAAAATTATTTTATATTTTCTTTGAATATTAATATGCTTTTTAAATTATTTATTTATTTATTTATTTTTTGTAGAGACAGAGTCTCACTTTATCGCCCTCAGTAGAATGCCGTGGCGTTACAGCTCACAGTAACCTCCAACTCCTGGGCTTAGGCGATTCTCTTGCCTCAGCCTCCTGAGTAGCTGGGACTACAAGCGCCCGCCACAAAGCCCGGCTATTAGTCTGTTTTGCAGTTCGGCCAAGGCCGGGTTTAAACCGCCACCTTTGGTATATGGGGCCAGCAGCCTACTCGCTGAGTCACGGGCACTGCCCTTGTTTGTTTGTTTTGCGATAGAGCCTCAAGCTGTCACCCTGGGTAGGGTGCTTTGGCATCATAGCTCACAGCAACCTACAACTCCTGGGCTTAAGCAATTCTCTTGCCTCAGACTCTCAAGTAGCTGGGACTACAGGCGCCACAATGCCTGGCTATTTTTTGGTTGTAGTTGTCGTTGTTTGGCAGGCCCGGGCTGGATTCGAACCTGCCAGCTCTGGTGCATGTGGCTGGCGCCTTAGCTGGTTGAGCTACAGGTGCCGAGCCAAAATCAATGTATTTTTATATTTTAGTATCTGGTTGGTCAAATCTTCCATCCTTACTCAATTTTTTCAAAGATTTTTCAGTTATACTTCAGTATTTTCTCTTTTTTATGACCCTGAGAATGAACCTGTCTTATGGGGATTACATTAAATTTACAGACTAAATTCAGATTGTTACAACCTTAATAGCATTAAGACTTTGATCTAAGAACATGCTATGGTTGTTCATTTTTTTTTTTATTATTTTGGATTAACATAAGGGTACATAAGCTTAGGTTACAAGGTTGTTTATTTTTTAAGAAAGGTTTTTTTTTTGTGAACCTTCAGGAAACCTTTATTTTTTTCTTCACATATGTCCTACACATTTCTCATTAGGATTATTTTTATGCATTTTGTTCCCTTCCTTTTGTCAAAGGAATCTTCTTTTTTCTTTCTATGACATAACACATGCATTTAGCAATCTGCTGAGTTTGACTGCTAGCACTTTATCAGACCTGTGTTTGTTCACAAATGAGATAGGTTTCTAATGACAATCTTATCAATAAATCCTACATGGTTTACAGTAACAGATAAGTTGGGAAAACTTACATGTTTTTTTCTCTCTGTGGAACTATTATAAAAAATATGAGGTATCTGTTTATGAAAGGTACAGCAGAACTCACTCTTAATACCCTCTTGACACAAAGTCTGCTTCAGAGTTTGTTTGGCATTTTTTTCTGTTTAGTTTTCTCCCTTCCTGACTCAGTTTTGATGATTTATGTTTCTAGAATATTTACACTTAGATTTCATATTTTATTGATATAAATTTCTATAGGATTCTCTTATAAATTAATATCTTTTATATCTCCTTTCAGAGCTCTGTATTTGGGATTATCTACATAGACAAATCACGCCTATGAACAAAGTTCTATTTCTTCCTTCCTGATCTATATACCTTTTATTTCCTTTACTTTTTATTTATTTTTCCTTTTTTCTTTTTTATTTTTTTGAGACAGATTCTCACTATGTCACCCTTGTAGAGTGCCATGGCATCACAGTTCACAGCAACCGATGTAATTCTCTTGCCTCAACCTCCCAAGTAGCTGGGACTATAGGCACCTGCCACAACGCCCGGCTCATTTTTTGTTGTTGTTGTCATTATTGTTTAGCAGGTCCAGGCTGGGATTGAACTGTGCATGTGGCCGGTGCCCTAACCACTGAGCGAAGGGCACCAAGCCTATTTCCTTTACTTTTTAAAAAAAATGTAGCCATGACTTCCAATATGATATTGAATAGAAATAAAAAGAGGAAGAAATTCTAGCTTTAAGGATGATGTTAACTGTAGGTGTTTTGGCAAATGTTCTGTATCTCATTGAGGAAGTTTCCCCTCTGTTCCTAGTTGGCTAAGAGTTGTTTTGTTTTTTTTTGTAGAAACAGAGTCTCACTTTATCATCTTTGGTAGAGTGCTGTGGCATCACAGCTCACAGCAACCTCCAACTCCTGGGCTTAGGCAATTCTCTTGCCTCAGCCTCCTGAGTAGCTGGGACTACAGGTGCCCACCACAACTTCTGGCTATGCCTGAGAGTTTTTACCATAGAAGGGTGCTGGATTTTGTCAAATGCTTTTTTTCCGTATTTCTTGAGATGAT
>CAUYRH010136568.1:0-15863 GCA_963574655.1 Perodicticus potto | reverse complement strand
AAAAAAAATAAAATCACTAGATAAATATATATATATATATATATATATATATATATATATATATATATATATATATTTCTCCTATTAATTATTTTTCTTTGAAGAACCCTAATAAAAATAGTATTGTTCAAGCTTTGTAAATACTTAACTGTTTTTTTTGCTTCCTTATTCTATCAATACCAAAGTCAACTTTTAAAATTTTCCTAATGTAATTATGAAAATTATTTCTTTATTCTTCAGTTATATTCTTTAGTCTTTCATGTATGTAGAAGTTCTGTTACAGGTACTTACATATTTAGGATAAGTGTCACTTTAAATTTTCCTTTTAGCATTATGAAATATTTTCTTTTATCTCCAGTAATATTCCTGGTCATTAATTCACTTTTTCTGATATTAATACAGCTACTCTAGCTTTCTTTTGATTAATGTTTGGTGATTACTTCTTACCACTCTTTTGGTTTTAATCTCTTTGTATTCATTTTTAATGAGTATTTTTTCAAAAAACTGCTTCTCACCTGTTTGCCTGGCAGCATAAAAACTCTTACTTTTAAACTGAATATTTAATGCTATGGTTTCTATTCAAAATGAACAAATGTTTTGCCTTTTACTAAATTAAATATTTAGTCCACCTCCATTTAATGCAACCATTGATATATTTAGGTTTAATCTCGTTTATATTGTTGCTTCTTTTTTCTTGCCTTCTTTTACAATGAGTATTACTTTATTATTCCCTTTTATTTTATTCAATTTCTTTTTGAATGACTGCTCTATGAATTATAAGATGTAAGTTGAAGTTGTCACAGTCTACCTTCAAGTAATTTTAAAGCACTTTACATATAGCCTAAGAAACTTAATTTATTTCCATTTTCCTTTTTCCTTTCTTTTTGCTATTTTGCTAACAATTTTACTTCTGCATATATTATAAAGTGTTCATTATTATGAAATAGTGTTACTATTTTTTGCTAGAAACATTCAGTATTGTTATACAAAGAAAACAAAAAGAAAATATGCATCTTATATTTACCTACATATTTAGCATTTGCAGTACTCTCCTACTAAATAACATTTTGTCCCCAAATTTTGATAATTATGAAAAAGCTAGTATAAACATCAATTTGAAGGTTTTCTGGAGGACATAAGCTTTCAAAGTTACTGAATGAATGACAAGGAGTATGATTGCTGGGTTTATGACAAAAGTATACTTAGTTTTTTGTTTTTTTTTTTTTTTGAGACAAAGTCTCACTCTGTCGCTTTCTGTAGAGTGTTGTGACGTCACAGCTCACAGCAACCTCCAGCTCTTGGGCTTAGGTGAATCTCTTGCCTAAGCCTCCTGAGTAGCTGGGACTATAGGTGCCTGTCACAATGCCCAGTTATTTTTTTGTTGCAGTTTGGCTGGGGCCTATTCGAACCCTCCACCCTCAGTATATGGGTCAGCGCCCTACTCACTGAGCCACAGGCACTGCCAAAAGTATATTTAGTTTTATAAGAAGGCTTTACACTGTCTTCCAAATTGGCTGTACCATTTTGCATTCCCAAGAGTAATGGATGAGAGTTTCTATTACTGCATGTCCTTGGAACCATTTGGTGGTGTCAGTGATTTAAGTTTTGGTCATTCTAATAGGTGTGTAGTGCTATGTCATTATTTTAATTTTCACTTTTAACATGACATATGATGAACCATATTATCATGGGCTTATTTGCCATCTGTGTATCCTCTGTGGTGTGTGTCCGCTCAGATCTTTGCACTGTTTTTTAAATTAGACTATTTCTTTTATTAAAGTGGAGTTTTAAGGTTATTCATATACATACTTATATATATATATATATATATATATATATATATATATATATATATGTGTGTGTGTGTGTGTGTATCTTTTTTTTTTTTTTGAGAGGGGTCTCACTCTGATTCCCGAGGCTAGAGTGCCATGGTGTCATAGCTCAATTGCCATCCAATTCCTGGGCTCAAGCACAAATTTCTTCCCTCAGCCTCCCAAGTAGCTGGGACTACATCCAAGTGCCACCATCCCTGGCTAATTTTTCTACTTTTACTAGGGAGAGGTCTCACTCCTGCTCAGGCTGGTCTTAACTCCTGAGCTCAAGTAATCCACTAGCCTCAGCCTCCCAGAATACTAGGTTTACAGGCATGCACTACCACACCTGCTGGTTCTTCATATATTTTAGAAAACAATGATTTATCTGTCTTATGTTAATATTTCCCTCTATTCTTTTGATGATGTCTTTCATACAGTAGAAGTTTTTAACTTTAATAGAGCCCCATTTATTAAATACACATCCTTGCCTTTGGTGTCACATCTAAAAGTCGTTGTTGAAACCAAGGTTGTCCAGATTTTCTCCTATGTTATCTTCCAGGAGTTTTAGTTTTGCATTTTACAATTGAGTTTGTGAATCATTTTGAGTTATTTTTTGTGATGAGTTTAAGCTCTGTGTCTAGATTCATTTTGTTGTTGTTGTTACATGCCCTGTTTGTTGAAAATATTTTTAGATGTTGTATTGCCTTTGCTTCTTTGCCAAAGATTGTTGGACAATATCTATTTCACTGATACCACACTGAATTGATCACCGTAGCTTTACAGAATGCCTTGATGTGATCGACCTTTTTGTAGCTTTGAGACTGGAGCGAAGCATGAGGTGCTGTCTCTGCACATAGTTCTCATTTGCTATCTCACTTGGTTGACTTGTGATAGCAGCTGGGCTCTCAACAGCTACAACACCTGCTATATGTATATTCTTTTTAAGTTTCTTCAACTCCCATGCCAGATGTGACTTAGCAAGTTATGCACCTTTGATTTTGTCAAATATAGTGTTATCACTGAAAAGCTTCACGTTGTCTATGGCTTTTTTGCAAAAGAATTGTGACAAACACCATATGGTTCACAAAGGCAAAAATACACATTATATAGCCTTTGATAGAAAAATATTGCTAACCCCTAATTTAGATCCATGATTTGAGGTGTAAACTGCCACTGCTGGACATTCCTATCATTGAACTTGGATCATGGAGTTGGTGGGACACTAATGAGAATTTCTGATATCCTAGACAAACGGGGGGTTGTGGGAATCTGTACATAGGTTTCTTCCTTATCCCATAAAGATCTCGACTGTACCCACAGTACTCAAAGTATTTTATGAAAATAGTTCCATTGGTTTCTAGTTTCCACTTTTCAAACAAAATGGGCCCAAATGCAGTTCAATGGTTGTGAATTTTCTATTTTGTCTAAGTCCTTGAAACTAACAAATAGCTTAGTATTCTAGGTGACACAGAAGTAAATCTCAATACATGCAAATAGATATAGTTTTCAAACATCATTAGAGAAGATATTAAATATGCTTTAAGAGCTTGACCTTCATACGAGTTGACTCTAATGTTTTGATTAATTCACACATACATATCTGTATATATCTAGCATGCATGTCATATTTATTTACCAATAATTTGATCTTGCTTTAGAATAAAGTTTTTTTTTTTTCTTACCAGATTCTGTGGTGTTCCTCAAGACATCATGCCTTCCCAATGAATTCTTCCGAGAGTCAACGCCTCTTACAAAGTAGAGGAGGATATATTATGTCATTGTATTATGCTGTGTTAGATTTGTTGCAAAGCAATATTTGTTTTATATAGTTTTAGATGTCCAGGTTCTTCTAAGGCTATTTTTATTTACATGTTTGTTGGATTTAAAGGTCTTGTTATTTGTAGGGCTGAAACAAGAGACAAGTTGTGGCTTGGCCAGGAAATAGATGTGACTAATAGACACCATGCTAGACTTCTAATCTAGGATTAAACCATTCCCTCATCTGAATTCTTCCCTTATCTGATTCCTTTGTATTTTCTTCACAGCATTAAGCTATGTTGGACTCTCGAATCTTCTTTAAAAATTCTCTGAAATTCTCATATAAATAGAGACCTACCTTATCAGTACGATAGACATGTTTAGATATTTCTGAAGCTTATTTAATTAAGCTCTTTTTTCTTTAGTATAACTATATACACAAAAGTAAACTAAAAGATAAAATACTTGATAAACATTTCTATATCTATAACCAATCAACCAAGAAATCCTAATCATCCTTCTCTTTACTATAAAGGTGAAAAAAGGCTGTTTATTGAACTATTAATTAGCATCGACATATCATGCCATGCCTTATGGGATATTTTACAAAGAATCTTTTTCCATATCCCTTTTTGTCCTAACTGAAGTCTTAGCCCTTCGTGTTCGTTTATTGACAATAGCCTATCATTATGTATTGCTACCATTTCATAGTAAAGTAAAATAGAAATGATACTTTTAAGCAAAAATAAACATTTTTAAATTACAATTCTTTATTACAATTGTAAATCTTATTTCTTTTCTTTGGAAAATTGCTGTTTAGGAAGATTCTCATGTTTAATAGACTGTTCATTCACTCGGTCTCTGTCTTCACTACCAAGTATGCTTAGGACCATTCGGCTTTTATTTCACAAAAAAGCTTGTCACCTGTGATACAATTTCCTGTCTCCATTGATGAATTGAAATCTTGAAGCACATTTGCTGAAACAAACACTGACAATATAAATGCTTGAGTGGATTCTTGCTGTTTTCACGTCCTTGACTGTTTGGTTGTTTTAAGCGAGTATTTCTGCCATCAATCCTGGAGGTACTTGTAGAGCTTGGTCACATTTAGATCTATGAAAAATAAGCAGTTCTCATTCTTAAATCCTAGAATCATTTCAATGAACAAGTGAGGATTCTAGCACAATGGATGCATGAAAGTAGAGAAAAATCAATCAGGTCCTTTATTCTCAATGTTCAGTAATTATTCTTAAAAAGTTGCAAATAGAAAGCTAAATACTATAGAGAAAATTGAGGGAGACTTATTCAGATATGTAGCTTACATATTGATATGTCTATTTCTTATTTGTTTATTTATTTTTGTAGTTTTTGGCCAGGGCTGGGTTTGAACCTGCCACCTCTGGTATATGGGGGCAGTGCTCTACTCCTTTGAGCCACAGGTGCTGCCCTGTTTTTTATTAGAAAATAGAGGAATGGATAGGATGAGCTTTGATGGAGACAAATAATACTTAGGTGGACTCTACTGATGTTTTAGACTTACTTGGTTTAATCCTAGATTAGAGTGTTGTGAAAAAACAAGAGAGAGGAAAAAAGACAGGTAATGAGAGAAAATAAATTTCATTCTTTACTCAAAGATCTAGAAATGCATTAAAAGGAAGCTAAATCAAGGTTCGAGCAACACTTCCTGGATTTCCTTGTTGTCTCCCTCCAGTTATCTTCATGTTTCCAGACCCCTCTGAAGCTTCTTTTTGCAAAAAGCTGGCTTAACCCATCCTCTATAAGACTTCATTTTTCTCTAACTTCGATTCTTGCTATATTTGTCTCTCCTTTCCTTCCGGCTCTTATATAGATTTATACTTTTCTTTAGTTTTTTGTTGTTGTTTGTTTGTTTTTATTGATTCAGAAAGGAGATACATGGGTGGTGGGAGGAGTTCACAAACATCCCCAAAGTAATCATTTTTTTTTAAGACAAAGAAGAACTTTTGTTAATGTCAAATTTATTTTGAAGACACAGACACATGTCCTATCAATTTTAAATAATGACCTACCTTTATTTTCTAAAATATACTAACAAATGCTGTATTTCAGACATGATATTTTATGTTTTATCCTGAGTACTTCAGTCTACGTATTTGCTATAGGTAATCTTATTGTAAGTACTTCAAACAATTCTATTAACATTCTCATTTTATAGATGAGAAAACTGAGTTAGAATAGTGTTTGGTTAGCTTATTGTTGGTCAGAAATGAACATGATGATTATTATTTTTCAATAATAAACCTATAGATATGTGGGATTTTTTGATGCAAGGAGTTTTCCTCCAGAAACCTACAGCTTAACGTTATACAGCCTCACTCCTATGTCTGTAGTTAAAGAATACTTATCCATGCCCTTATTTTATAGTGACAAATATTTGTAATGCCTATTATCATTGGTAACGCATGAAACATTTTCACCCTGTTTGTAAACCATAGGCCAGTATGGGGAGAAATATATATTAGCAAGATAATTTTTATACCTTATAAAAACTTCACTGGAATTCTCTGCTTAAATATCCTATCTTCTACCTTCTCTTGCTTTTGTGCTCACTGGATTACTGAAATACAAAGTTGGGGTAATCAGCAAGTGACAAATAAATGAGTAAATAATTGTTGAGAGATCTCTATTACCCTGCATTGTCAGTTTTTCAGGAAAGAATAATAAAAATCCATGACCACAATTTTTTAAAAAGCTCATAGTACATGCCCTCAAGTTTCTTGTGAAAATATTGGAAGAATAATACATAATAAAACCCAGAAGTAAATGCAAATTGGATTCAGCCTCCTAGTCTATGGAAAACAATGTCAACTATGAATGCAGTTAAATGAAACATTTATAATTTGTCCTCTAGGAAATTATTAGGAAACTATTAAACCAAATAATTGTACATAAAAAACCTCCTGAACTTTCACAGTCTGAAGTAGATATACATAACCTATTTTAATTACCACATAATAGGTGAGTACTGTTAAGCTGGAGAAGTCAGTTGCTACTTAGATTTGATGTTGCAGTTTCTTCCACTTTCCACTAGAAGATAATTTGGGAAATTGTATAAGGAACTAAGTCCTTAGATTACTGAAATAAATTATTTTCAGAATTATGCATTGCAATGATATGTACTCAATGATTAACATTTAAAATTGATTTTCTACTATGTCTTAAAAATATTTTTAAGCTTTAGGGTAAGAGTAATATATATAATATGCAAAGTCCATACCTCTGTATAGCTGAAATTCTGGTGGGGGGTTGGAAAATAAAACAATGAAATGTATTATATGATATAACAAATGTTATAATATCAGGGAATTTGTAGGTATTACGATGAAGAATACAGTGAAATGGATAGTATACTGAAGTTATCCAGGAAGTCCCTCTGAGTGATAATATGTGAGAAAGACCTTTATGAAACAACAAACTGAAGGAAGATGATATTCGTGGGAAATATAAATTGAAATTGAAGAAAAAGTAAGTTCACACCAACATCTGTAGTTTTGGGATTTTGTGATGCGGGATAATCTTACTGGAGTTAGATGATATCTCAAAGTGGTTTTCATTTGCAATTCTCTGATGATTAAAGATGATGAGCATTTTTTCATGTGTCTGTAGGCCATGCACCTGTCTTCTTCAGGGAAGCTTCTGTTCAAGTCTCTTGTCCACAATGAAATGGGATCACTTGTTCTTTTCTTATTAATTAGTTTGAGTTCTCTGTGGATTCTAGTTATCAAATCTTTGTCGGAGGCATAACCTGAAAATATTTTCTCCCATTCTGAGGGCTGTCTGCTTGCTTTACTTATTCTGTTCTTGGCAAGACATAAGCTTTTTCATTTGATCAGATCCCAGTAATTTATTTTTTTGTTGCTTCAATTGCCTGGGAGGTCCTCCTCATAAAATATTCTCCCAGGCCAATTTCTCCAAGTGTTTCCCTTTTACTTTTTGCAAGTATCTTTATAGTTTTATGTCTTAAGTTTAGATCTTTTATCCACTGAGAATCAATTTTTGGTAATTCCTCAACTAGGTATATATCCAGAAGACCAAAAGTCACTTTACAAATATATTTGCACCAGAATGTTTATGGCAGCCCAATTCATAATTGCCAAGTCATGGAAGAAGCCCAAGTGCCCATTGACCCATGAATGGATTAATAAATTGTGGTATATGTATACCACAGAATATTATACAGCCTTTAAAAATGGAGACTTTACGTCTTTTATATTTACATGGATGGTGCTGGAACATATTCTTCTTAGTAAAGTATCTCAAGAATGGAAGAAAAAGTATCCAATGAACTCAGTACTATTATGAAAACTATATAATCACCCACAATTTCATATGAAAGATAAAACACAACTATATCCCAGGATGAAGGAGGGAAGAGGAGGGTAAGGGAAGGACGTGGGGAGGCCAGATGGAGGGAGGGTCATCGGTGGGACCTCACCTATGGTGCATATTGTAAGGGTACATGTCAAATCTACTAAGAGTAGAGAATAAATGTCTTAACACAATAATTAAGTTAGGTGAAGGCTATGTTAACCACTTTGATGTCAGCATTCCAAACTGTATATAAAATCAGCACATTTATCCCATAAATGCATTAATGTACACAGTTATGATTTAATAAACAAAAACCCCCAAAAAACAAAACAAAACAAAAAAAAACAAAATTGTTAAGAGGAAAAAAAGAGTAAGTTCAAATGTCTGAGACTACAGCATGCTTTGTGTGTTTGAAGAATTATGAAGAGGAGAATAAAATGGTGGCATCTATGACATTGCAGAAGAAAGCTTATTGAAATGAGAAAATGTTTGTAATAGATAAATAAAAAATAAAAATACAATGTAGTGTGCATTAATATTGTATGTCAGAATTGCTAAGTAAAAAAGAAGGCAAAACCATAACATGTGTTTTATATTGATTTATGTGTATAGATATGTGGATATAAGAAAAAGAATATAAATACATATACTAGACCTAACATACACCCAAAACATTACCAGGTTTTATCAGTTTATGTGGCAATTTTATTTCTTGCATTTTTGTATTTTATTAAATTTTTGTATTATGCATATTTTAACTTCAAATACACGTAGTTAACAAACTAGAACTTTAACAGCCTTGTTTTGATAAATCATTTAACCTGTGCTTTGATTTTGACACGGGGCATTTATTTAACATCAATGACAGAGTGAGAAAGAGAATCTAAAGAGATGAAGCTGACGTCAAGTGGATGATAGAACATTATAGAATAAAAAAGCAAATGAAGATACAGGGAGATGGATACAATAAACATATCTAAAATTTGGAGAAATTACTTATCACATAAAATCCAAACAATGAATAGAAAATGATACAATTAAACTAATAAAAATAGTTCTAGGGCTTAGTGATGAAGAAGTGGTATACAGGATTTTGATGGATAATCAGGCAGAACCTTAACATAATTGCTGGCATTAACTTAATAGCAATACAAAGTTAATGAAACATGGAGCAGAAGCTTAGCACCCATTCATCATTATGTGTTATCTTTAATCAAATTAATCTTTCAAGATACTTTCTGTGGATTCAAGTGAGACGTGCTTTCGAAGACAGGGTTAAATATCCAGTATTTTAAGGATAATCAAATAAACATATTTCTTGTGATTCAGACACATAGATTGGGATTGTGAAAAAATGAGAAAGGCTTTAGCCTTAGAGAAATAGCTTTTTATTTATCAAGTCAGCAGCAGGAACAAAATGTTTTGAGTGTTTATTTGCTTGACTTGACACCAATCAGATTTGCATAAAAGAGAGACATTAATGTACGCCACGTAATCAAGATGCCTTTGAGTCAGGATGCTGCTCTCAAAGCGGAATTTTGTTTCACGGTAAAAATGGATAGCTGGCAAGTAGAGGGTTCAGACTGCTCTCTACTTGTGGCATTAGTTTTGTTTATCACCTGAAGCACAACAATCTTATTATCTGTTAAATGAGGAGAGCAGTACTAGCCTCTGTCATAGAGAAAACAGTGATGACCATTCAGTATTGCAACACGCATCAGTGAGAAATTAGTTTTTCATTTTTATAGATCCTGCAGTTTTTATGTGGCTGCTATACTTTCTCATCTCCAAATATGCCTGTAGCCTTTCTTATAATAATCATATTCAACTTTATAGCTTTTTAGAGAAGAGGCACAGAAGATAATAAATAAACATTGGTGTGGAAATATAAAAACCACATATATACACGTACATAAATGCTTCTGGTTTTTCCCCTCCACTGGTGTGACTTCTCTTTTCACATTTTATGGATTTTATGCATTATTTATGTATGACCTAGACCTAGTGTATTAATAAAACCACCTTAAAGGAAGCACAGATGCAGTGTTTTAGTGAAGTGAGTGCATAATAAAAGAGACAGATGCTGCCCCATCTCTGGCTATGCTATTTTCATCTGCTCACAGGGTGTGCACCTGTGAGTTGTTGGCTAAACAGATTACTGAGATGTTGGTGCTTACACGTTCAATCTCAATATCAGAACATTTCGTTCCTATATGTTCTTGAATAGTGTAGAAAGGTCACTGCCCCTGTAGTCTTGTGACTTTGGCTTGCTACTTATCCTTTCACTTCTTATTTAATATGGGTTTTCTAGGATTATCCAACATCATCATTAATATGGGATGGATAATTAAAAGAAATGTTACAAAGACTATGTAAACTAGACTATGTAAAATCAGTGTCAGTATATTTTGATTTTTAAAAATATAAAACATTATCCAAATGTGTTGGTATCTCAATGTCAAAATCTAAAACTTTTGATTTGCTACTATGTCCATCGAATTTTGCAGGTTTAAAAAGAGGTAGGCGGTCAGATTCCTGTCAGAATGTATCTGGTTGGTGAAATACTTACAAAACAGTAAGAGAAATAATATGTATTGGAACAATTTCTGAAGAAAAAGCATAATTTGAGAGTACAATGGAAGTTATTTGGTAATCGGTCTTCAATTGATAACAATGATATGGGCAGTAGTGCAGTGAAAGCCAGTAAGGAGGGAAAATGGGTTTGGATTGAGAGGATTCAGAGCTGAACCTCGAGCAATTAAATGGGCAGAGAACATGTGACGTGGAAGCAACATGCAAGGAAGACTTTAAACAATGAAATAAATCAATTTGACTTCTCAATCTTACCTAGCTATGTTCAGGTCAGAAGTAGTGAGGCTTTTTTCTTCAGAAAAAATTCTGCCATTCTAAATTGGGGAGAAAAAAATTTCTTGATTATTTAAAATCTGTAATCTCAAAAAAATATTATTTTAACAGATGAGTTTAAATAAAGACAAACTCTATTTCTTTCATCTATGCTAAATCAAATAATCCAAGTGGGGAAAACTAAGTATGAAAACAAAGTTGTGATTGATAAGTATGAACAACAAAAAGAAGAAATAAACAAAATTTACCCATCAGATTTTACTAAATATAGTGTATCATGCTTGTGACATTTACAAATTGAAAGAGAATAAATTTTCTGTACTTAATATCTTTTAAAAAAAGAATAAACCCCTATGGAATATATTTATCTTTTTCTTTAGATGAATGCAAGATATATAAGGATTAGCAGAAGTTTAGATTGGGCTGATACACAAAACAAAGTTGTGATTGATAAGGATAAACAAATATGGAAGAAAGATCTAGGTAGAGAAAAGTTAATTTGGGGATGTTAAAATTTTGTTCTCCAGAAGATATAGTTTTAAATGAGAGCAACCATATCCGTAAGAGAATAAACCGTGGGAGGGAGATAGGCGTGGACAAAATACAGAGAGACAATCTGTACTAAATTAATTTCCTTAACCAGTCATTTCTGAGTCATTGCTGCCATCACCTTTCTACTTTGTAATAGCAACCAGTCTGGAAAGTAGTATTTGATTGTATCGGTTCATTATAAACAGCCACAGTAACTTTTTTGGATAACCCAATTTTCTGTTATTTGTCCCACTTCAAATCCCAACACTCAGCAGCATCAGTGTTGTTGGCTCATGGCACCAACTCTAATGCGAAGTACGAAGTGCTCAGGGCACGGTAAATACTGATGGTTGTGGCATCGGACTGTGATAACTATCCTTCTCTGTTTCCTTTCTCGTCAGCTTTTCTCTGTCTTTCTCATTTTCAGTTTCCTCCCTTTCCCATACAAAGCAAATAACCGTGAACATTCAATCATCTTCCTTCTTCAATCCCACAGACTGCTGTCCTTTATGCTTTTATTTACAGCTTAATTTGGGACAGTATTTTAAACATTTGTTTGTAGAGTGTATCAAGCTTTAAATAAAACATGCAGTGAAATTCAAAATTGTATCTCTAAAATTCAATTTCTACAACTAACTTCTTAGTTTTGTCACTAAGATGAATTAAGCAACTAACTTCTCAAGTCATACAGCTAATTTGAATCCATATTTTAGTCTTTGAAAATAAATGGCCATATTTATAGTAGCAGTTTGTTTTTAAGAACTGAGTTCATTTATTAATCTATAGTCTTACTATTGCTATCCATGTTCCATACTCCAATTTCGCCTTCAGAAATGACGGGATAAATATAGATAGATATTCTCATAGATTGTTTTCTTCTGTCATTCATCCATTTAATCCATACATCCATTCAACACTCACAGAGTGTCCACTCTATACCGTGCTGAAAACTAGGCTCATGATGCTATGGAATATCACCCTGGTCCCTGCTAATATTAATAGCAAAGAAAGACAATACTGTTTTTATACGGGTTGTTTTACTTTGTTAAAATGTGCATACATTTTCGGCACCCTCTGTAGATGCAAAAGTAATTAAATAAAATAAATACTGAAATTATGTAAAAAAAAAAAAAAGACCAGGGTTAATTTGCAGCAGATCTGTGATAGTTCTATGCTTGTCTCTAAGGAGAACTAGAAGGCTGGCCAGGATAGGGATTTATTGGCCAGCATAGGGATTAAGTGTACTAAAGAGTGATTTATAGTATGTGATGTAAGGTCCAAGACACCCCTGGAGGGACCCTTGAACAACTTGTCTACATTGTTTATTAAAACTTTATAGATTGATAGTTTGCACCTGGTTTAGCCACATACACAGCTGGTTTCAGCTATGTGACCAGTAAAGAATAAAAGTCTCCTCAGTGAACTTGCGCCTTGAGACAAAAAGTCTTACTCGGATCTTGATGATTTGTAATCTGGAGACAAGAACATCAGAGGAGACTGAGGGAGGGCCCAGGAAGTTGCCAGGGACATTTCAAATCTATTTGCTTATGCTGTCTCTATGACTTTACCTTTATTAAAACCTATATTAGTATATACGATAGACTCTTGTGAATACTTTCAATTGCCTAACTGTAATTCATGCGGATGCAAATGCTATGAAAACATTTAAAAAATTGAGCCTCATCTATGCAGAGACCATGGGGAGTGTTTGAAACAAAGGGAATAACATGGTGTATTTGGAGGCCTTTTCCCATCTAGAATTTTTTTTTTTTTTTTTTTTGCTTTGTTTTCCAATGGATGGTAGTCTGATACAGGTTGACTTTCCACAAGATAAGCTCTAACACATCTTTTTGTACTTCCAGCATTAGTGCTGTACTCTAGAGACGAGGCACTCAGTTATTCTCGAGGTCACCAAAGCAAGCAGGCTCCCAGCACCACATTCTGATCCCTACTGAAGTGATCAAAGGGAATGAAACATGAAGCAAGAATCCCTGTAAAGACCTAAGACCCATCTAAAAGAGGAGACATGAATTTCCTTCACAAGAGTTCATTTTTAAAAGAGTCATTTGAAATTCGTACAGTAGACAGTGCCTATCTTTCATGTTGAAGATAGTTTATTAGGTCACATCTTGTCCTTCCCTGAGACTATTTTGTTAAAGTCCAATGTAAGTAATTTCTAGTCTGATAAAACTCCTAGAAATAATTTAATGATGTGACGGGACATTGTAGAAGCATACTAAAAGTTATAGTCATAGACCTTATAGCTTGAAAAATACACGTGCTTTTTAACCTTCAAGATATTTCTCAAAAGTGTTATAACATTTTAAAATGTTTTTAAATGGCTCCATTTAGATAAGTTTCTGAACATTGGCTTATTTAGCCTTTCTTTTTTCTAAACTTTGAATCCTATTGTAAGTAGCTTGAGAAAAAAATAAAATTAAGCAGCATATTATTTCATATAAAGACACATAGCAAGAATGTGCCCACAGAAGCTGTCGAGAGGGCAAGCCAGGGCCTCGCCTGCACAGGCCACCAGTGACCAGTGTCACCATTTCAGACTTGATAACCTCTGGGATGGAAGTCATAAAGTCTTCACTGCGCAGATGTACGCGGAGTCCGTCACACAATGTGCGCATGTGCACACACAAGCAGACATTTGCTCCAAAATATCAGATGCCAGAATGAACTCATTATATATAGTAAGACAAAACTATTACCAACCATTTATCTTAAAAGAGGATAAACCATCCCCATAATTAAATCAATCTTGATAATTGGCATCCCTTTTTTAGACCAGTTTTGAGGTAAAAAGGCCATAGATGCAACCTTGGGAGTTGCAGAAAACCAATCTCAGGACAAGAGCCGGTTCGCGTTCCGGAGATGTTCTGACTTTATCCTTCTACGATGCTCTAGGCCCTGAGAAGTGCACATAACAATTTCTTTTCACAGACTCCAAGGCAGCACTTCTGGCTACAAGGCATTGGCGGTGCAGTGACAGTTATGTGAGGTATTTGACTCTGGTTGGTTGGCCTTTCTAAGACTCTAACTTTACTCAATGGCGGCAGACCTAGCAGGTGAGCTCGCTTTATACTTCACTTCTCTCATTTATGATCTTTGATTCTTATCCAGTGTCACTGCTAAAAATTCCAGTTTTGTGTCTGAGCCTGCTGAGGTGTTTTAGAAGATTTGTATGTTTTCTTCAACCTCAGGTCTACAGTTTAGTAGAAGGGTCAGGTTACATCATTTACACCTAATGTCTCATTAGAGGGGATTTGTCACATTTGCAACACAAGGACATTTCCCATTTGTTCCTCTCTTAAGTTTTCTCTTCAGGGTTCAGATATTTTTAAAAGAAAACATATCCTATTAACAACCCTTTCCATTTTTATTTGCAGGAGGAAGAAAGTTTTTACACAGAGAATATATAAATACATTGCCTTCTGGTTTTACTCTATTTCTTCCAGTTAATAGCTTCATTAAGGAACGATAAATTACGTTTTTACCTAAAATTAGTAGCACATCAGTTTTGCTGATTTGGTTTACCTGCAATTTGACCTGTGGTAATTTGTAATTAATTGTAACACTCGGAAAACCATTCATAGAATGGGAAAAGATAATTTGCATTTATGGCTGCCTTGAAATTTCAATTCATGCTGAGTGGAGATTTTATCAGTCCCTAGGAATCATCAATACTTTCTTGAATTCCATTTTTTTCTCTTCATCTTATAAAATATAAAAATTCAAGATTCCTATGTTATTTTATAAATAACCAAGGCTTATTCTAGTTCAGGAGTGTGGTTGAAGAATGTTATCTTTGTCCTGATGAGCCCTACGCGTAACAACTATGGAATAGTTTCTTTTTGCTTTAAATAGTTTTGCAATCCTTGCATCTTAAAAACATAACACCTTTACAAAATGTGATTCTAAGAACGTGCAGAAAGGGAGAGATGGGAGGTAGAGAAGTGAAAAAATAAAAGGAAATAGAACATCAACAAGATATCAGTTTTTACAGCTATCATGAAAGAAATGAATGCTAGAAGAAATTTAATGGAGATACATTATTGAGTAGCTTCTGCACAGGCTTATCTGAAGAATGATGCTCTTAAGTCTATATACCAGAGGGGAAAAGAGCAAGGACTTTGTTCAATCTGTCTCCATTTCTTCTGCTATAAAATGCTATTAGTCCTCTATTCATTGGATTGCTGTGAGAATTAGATGGAATGATATGTATAATGTGGATAAAAGAGTATCTGTCAAAGAAGAAACATTATTTTGGCTGTTCTTCCAGGAGGGGTGGAAGTCTTATGGTGCATTTCCCTCCTCTATAGTTCAAGACCATCTCTGATGTTACCTGAAATGTATATACTGGCTTAAATCATAATTCTTTTTTTTTATTTTTTATCTTTTATTGAGTCATAGCTGTGTACAATAATTCAGTCATGGGGTACAGTGTGTGGGCTTCACATACAATCGGAGATATTTTTATCAACCTGATTGATATAACATTCATGATATTTTCTCATTTACTATGTGAAAACATTTTTG
>CAUYRH010136567.1:0-14196 GCA_963574655.1 Perodicticus potto | reverse complement strand
GTCAATAGAAAATGGGTTATGGAAAAGCTGTATGTCCTGTTCATGGAGATGAAGCTCTTTAAATGTAAATTGGAACTCCTTTTGCAACTTTTCCAGTGAATCCACACATGTTTTGTTTGGGAATGCAACCAGTGGTTTTTCCGCTAACAGATTTTGTGGGCTGGGATGAGTCTGCTGCTAAACAGGACAGGAAGCAGAGGCAAAAACACCTGGCAGGCCAGATAAATGTCCTTGGCGGGCCGCATGTGGCCTGCAGGCTGTAGTTTGAGGACCCCTGCCCTAGAGTTTGAGGTTGCTGTAAGCTGTGACACCACAGTACTCTACCGAGGGTGACATAGTGAGACTCTGTCTCGGGGTTGGGGTTGGGGGGAAGATTTGCTGAGTTTGTTTTGGTTAATAATTTAAAATTTTTTTGTTTTTAAGATTTTGTTGGCCTCCATTTGACCAAAAAGGTGATGCTGAATTCCGGAAACATTGCTGTGAGTGGTTAAAGAAGATTTCTGTAAGTATTCCTTTCTTGGAGGGTGTAGACTTGAAGAGGTGAAATCTTATTAATGCTTTCATGCTAACAATACAAGCAAGGAAATATCAGAATAAATTTTCTATGGTTTTTGGTTGGGATTCTAGCTATTTCTTTTTTTTTTCTTTTGGCCGGGGCAGGGTTTGAACCCATCACCTCCAGCATTTGGGGCCGGCACTCTACTCCATTGAACCACAGGCACTGCCTGATTCTAGCTATTTCTAGAAATCAGCTTTGTTGGCTAGGTGCACTGGAAATAGGTTTTAGAGTTCCTGGGAATTCATGTCATAGTTTTCATTAAAAACAAACTTTTTCACCTTAGATTATTTTAGCTTATTTCCCCAAATAGTATCAATAATCATGGCTTTACTACTATAATTATTTTTTGTGACCAGGTCCACCTAGTGTTTAGAAAAACCAAAAAATTCAAGTTGTGATTCAAACAGAATAAAACTATTCAAATTCTTTAATGCTTCACAAATAGTCCGACGTGAAGAGGGAGTGGGTTGGGGTTGGTGGCTGGCCAAAAACTTCACCTCTTTGGACTGCTTCCCACTTCGTTGCAGAATGGGACATGTCCAAGCTATTGTGCTACAAAGAGGCATTGATGAGTGCTCATCTATAGTCTTGGCAACTACTACAAGATTGTCATGTCCTTTCAAGATAACAGTAAATGTGAGAGTTGTTGATAAGGTCATCAAATCATCTTGTCTCTTTTCTCCATAGGCTGAATGTGGAAGTAACTTTCCTCAAGTTGTCGCTTCACTATTTCTTTCTCCTGGTGGTCCTAAGTTTATTCATCTGATGTATCATTTTGCAAGATTTGTTGCAATTAAATATATTAAAACCAATTCTAAAAGTAAGTTAATTTTATAGGAGGATTTTTTGTTTTGATTCCTAAGTTTTAGTTGTTTTTTACATTTTTAAAATCAAGAGTTTTAAAAGATTAATCTCAAAAAACAAATAGTTAATATTCTGCTTGAACTGTAGTTTGAAATCTTTTCATAATGAACTTAAGTTACTTTTTACCGTATTAATGTGTTCTAAAGTTAAGACGCTCTGGGAGGGGCTCGGCACCTGTGGCTCAACGGGCTAAGGCGCCGGCCTCGTACACCTGAGCTGGAGGGTTTGAATCCAGCCCGGACCTGCCAAACAACGATGGCTGCAACCAAAAAATGGCCGGGCGTTGTGGCAGGCACCTGTAGTCCCAGCTACTTGGGAGGCGGAGGCAGGAGGCTCTCTTGAGCCCAGGAGTTGGAGGTTGCTGTGAGCTGTGATGCCACAGCACTCTATCCAGGGTGACAGCTTGAGGCTCTGTCTCAAAAAAAAAAAGAAGCTCTGGGAGACTGAGGTGGGTGGACAGCTTGAGCTCTTCCAAAGTCCTGAGACAACGGTTATCATCTTAGTTTATTTCCTTTCAGTTTTTTTTTTTTTTTTTTTTAGTGCGTATATTATACATTTTCATGGATCAAAATCAAAACTTGAAAAGCCTATCTTCCACCTCTATTTGCTACCTAGGTTTTCTTTCTTGAAGCAACATTGTAGTAAGTAATATATGCAAATATATATACAGTAGAACCTCTGTAAGTTGATCACCAAAGGACTGTGATAAACTGGCCAAGATATGGAGGCGGTCACCATAAGGAACTAGGTCTGCTGTACTGATACATGAATGTGGTTCAGTCTATGAAAATTAGGTCAGTTTAAGGAGGTGGTCAACATAGGGAAGTGGTCATCTGTGGAGGTTCTACTATGTATAAATCCTGAAAGCATGGTTTGCTTGGTCAATGTAGCTTTGGGTTTGTAATTTGCTAGTTATTACTACCTTATTTTTTTTAGAGGTTGGGCAGTTGACACTTTCATCACCAGTGTATGAGAGTGTTTCTCAGAGGCTGATCAACATGTTATGTGAGCAGATATTTTTATCTTTTCAGTTTGGTAGTTAAAATGGAATCTCAATGTAATTTCAGTTTGTATCACTCTTATCAAATTAGTGAGGTTGAAAATTATTTCATATATTTCAGAGCAGTTTGTACTCTTTGTACTCTGGTCATTACCTTTTATTCATTTTTCTCTTAAGTTATTGATCTTTTTCATTTCTAGGAACTTCTATTCTTTCTGTGAGGTGACATGTAAAAACCTTTTCTTCCAGTTTATCTTCTATGCATGATTTTAAAAAACAGGCATGTGATCCTGCTTTATAAACATTTGCATATTTTAAACTGAATACTAATGACATAAGGGTTTTTTTAGTTCCTCAACCTACTGAGTAGTTGGGACTACAGGCGCCTGCTACAACATCTGGCTAGGTGATCTAACCCACTATAACCCTACCTTTTCTATATGAAATATTTGTGTTTGGATTTAATAAGGGTTTTATTGTGTATACGGTTTTTAAGCACGGATATTCCTACTTTGATGTAAAGCAATTCCTGTCAACATGTTCAAGCTATAGATGACTTCTGAATTTTGTGAACTCATTTCCTGTTAAATATTCAGAAATTATGGTGGTTCCTTTGGGGTAACGTTAGGACTTGAATGAACAATGTTAAGTGCAGTGTCCAGACTATTATTATGTTGAGCCATGTTAAATTAGGATTTATTATGTTTTTTACAGGTGAAAACCTGGACTCAGTTGTTTAATGGATTGTTCTCAGGGTCTACTTTGGTCATTAGTAACATAGCCAAGAATTGCTTTAGAAATGGAGAATGGTTTTATTTGGTTGTCCTGTCCTGTTGGTCTTACTAGGAGGAAGAGTAAGCTGTTGGCAGCAATGGAGGTGATAATGATCTTTCACCTCATCTCTTTGAATTGACTTTCTTCCTTTGTTTTTAAAAGATCTTTTTTAGGAAACGTAGTAGCACATGTGTAATAATGTATTTGTTCATGGATATTTCAAATTGGAATAATAAGAATTATTTTGAAAAGATGGGTCCTGGAAATTTTTAATTATGTAAAACAATTCAACTTTTGATAGCTTTTTTTTATTATAGTTGCCTACTTTAAGAAAAGGTCATCTTGCTTTTGTTAACATTAGTTGTATCTTTTTATGTAAGTGGCATGCTAGCTTTTAAGGAGTTGTTATATGATGCTAATTTATTTAATAAAAATTCAATATTTTTGATAATTATTAGCTTGTAAGTCTGTTTTCTGTTATCTTGTGTTCTATGTAGATTCTTCTCTACGTTTTACAGAGATATTTAATGTAAAGCCACAAGATCTGCACAAGAGCATTGCCAGAAGCCATGTAGCACGTAACAAATTTTTACAAATTTTACAAAGAGAAGATTATGTTACTCAAAAATATGAGGAATATGTGCAGTAAGTAACACTTTGGTAGTTAGAAAAGAATTTCTTAATTTTTGAACAAATATCATTAGCATTAACTTAAGTAGAAATAATCCATTCCTGGTTCTAGTGATCTTGTTTCAGCCTCCCACGTGGCTGGGACTGTAGGTGCCTGCCATGATCCCTGGCTGATTTCTTATTTTCCCTATGTGTGTGGTGATGTTTGGGACACCTTGTATTTTAAAACTAAAAGGAAAGTTTAGAGAAAAAGAAAAGATGACTTTAGTTCAGAAAATTCCATTTTCTTACATGCTTTTTCTTTTTTTAATATGGAAATTTTCTTTTTTTTTTTTAATAGAGACAGTCTTACTTTGTTATCCTTGGTAGAGTCCTGTGGCATCACAGCTCATAGCAACCTCCAGCTCTTGGGCTTAGCCGATTCTCTTGCCTCAGCCTCCCAAGTATCTGGGACTATAGGCGCCTGCCATAATGCCTGGCTATTTTTTGTTGCAGTTTGGCTGGGACCGGGTTCGAACCTGCCACCCTCAGTATATGGGGCCAGTAACCTACTCACTGAGTCACAGGCGCTGCCCTGGAAAATACATTATTATGCTATAATTTTAGTGTTCATTCTATTTTTATCCTTTTTAATTTTTATTTATTTATTTATTTTTGTAGAGACACAGTCTCACTTTATTGCCCTTGGGAGAGTGCTGTGGCATCACACAGCTCATAGCAACCTCTAACTCCTGAGCTTAGGCGATTCTCTTGCCTCAGCCTCCTAAGTAGCTGGGACTACAGGCACTTGCCACAACGCCTAGCTATTTTTTTGTTGCAGTTTGGCCGGGGCTGGGTTTGAACCCACCACACTCGGTATATGGGGCCAGCACCCTACCCACTGAGCCACAGGTGCCGCCCATATTTTGATATTTTATTCTATAATTTTTTCCATATTGTCATAGTATGTTACTTTAATTGTCTGATAGACTGTTGAGTAGATGTTGCATTCTGTAGGTATTCAAGTAGGTATTCTATTATTTCTTTAACCATTTTATACTATTTTATGTTTAGGTTCATCTGTTCAGCAAACATTTTTTTGAATTTCTTCTATGTGTTGGATATTGGTTAGTCACTGGTAGTACAGTATTGAATAAGGCAGACAAGGTTCTTACTTTTAAAGAATAGGTTTTGTTTAATTAAAGTAGGAAAACTTTATTTTTTTGAGACAGATTCTCACTGTGTCGCCCTTGGTAGAGTGCTGTGGCGTCACAGCTCACAGCAACCTCAAACTCTTGGGCTTAAGTGATTCTCTTGCCTCAGCTCCCAGGTAGCTGACTACAGGTGCCTGCCACAACGCCTGGCTATTTTTTGGTTGCAGTTGTCATTGTAGTTTATCAGTCCGGGACCAGGCTCGCACCCACCAGCTTTAGTGTATGTGGCTGGCGCCCTACTCACTGAGCTACAGGTGCTGAGCCAAAGTAGGAAAACTATTTATTTTTTATTTATTTAGTTTGTTTTGAGACACAGTCTTACTCTGTCGCCCTTGCCATGGTGTCATAGCTCACAGCAACCTCAAACTCTTGGGCCTAAGCAATATTCTTGCTTCAGTCTTTTCATTTTTAGTAGAGATGGGGTTCTCACCTTTGCTCAGGCTGGTGAGCTGAAGTGATGTACCTGCCTTTGCCTCCCAGAGTGCTAAGGTGCTGGGATTACGGGTGCTAGGGTGCTAGGATTACAGGTATGAGCCACCGCTTGCCTGACCTAAAGGAAAACTTTTTTTTTTTTTGTAGAGATAGTCTTACTTTATCCCCCTCAGTAGAGTGCCGTGGCGTCACACAGCTCATAGCAACCTCCCCTTGTTGGGGTTAGGTGTTTCTCTTGGCTCAGCCTTCTGAGTAGCTGGGACTACGGGCACCCACTACAATGCCTGGCTATTTTTTTGTTGCAATTTGGCCGAGGCTGGGTTTGAACCTGCCACACTCAGGAGTTGGAGGTTGCTGTGAGCTGTGTGACGCCACGGCACTCCACCGAGAATGATAAAGTGAGACTCTGTCTCTACCCAAAAAAAAAAAAAAAAATGCTCAGCGCCTGTAGCTCAATGAGCTAAGGCACCAGCCACGTACACCTGAGCTGGCGGATTCGAAGCCAGCCCGGGCCCACCAAACAACAATGGTGGCTGCAACCAGAAAATGGCCGGGCGTTGTGGCGGGCACCTGTAGTCCCAGCTACTTGGGAGGCGGAGGCAGAGGCAGGAGACTGAGCCCAGGATATGGAGGTTGCTGTGAGCTGTGATGCCACATCACTCTATCCAGGGTGTCAGCTTGAGGCTCTGTCTCAAAAAAAAAACCGAAAAGGGAAAATATCAAAGCGGGCTAAACTTAGTTAATTGTGATGGAATTACAGTTGTCATTTTGTATGTTTGCTTGCAGGTTATCAGTTAAGCAAGTACGAAATTCAAGGTCTGAATGTATAGGACTGCAAAACCAAATACAAAAGTAAGTGACGGGCGGCGCCTGTGGTTCAAAAGAGTAGGTTGCCGGCCCCATGTGCCGGAGGTGACAGGTTCAAATCCAGCCCCGCCCAAAAAAAAAAAAAAAAAAAAAAATAGTGACTTTAGAGCTGGAAGGTGTCTTAGAGGTTAGTTTAGCTGTTGCATTTTATGGTTGAAGAAAAAGTGAGTCCCAGAAACATTAGCTAAACTAATATATCTATAGCCAGATTATGATTGGACTATTGTGTAGTTATGACTCCTAGTCTAGTTCTCCTTTAGTAAGGAGAGTGCAGTGGTGTCATCATAGCTCACTGTACGCTAAATTGCTGCTGCACGCAGCAATCCTCCTACCTTAGCCTCTTCAGTAGCTGGGACTATAGGCATTCTCCACCATGCCTAAATAACCTATTATGCTTTTTTTGTAGAGAAGGGGGTCTCACAACATTGCCCAGGCTAGTGTAGAACTCCTCTGCTCAAGAGATACTTTCATGTGGGTCTTTCAAAGTTTTGGGATTACAGGTATGAGCCACCATGCCTGGCCTTAAATTTTATTTTTGTTTCTATTATTTTATTTTATTTTTGAGACAGAGCCTCAAGCTGTCACCCTGGGTAGAGTGCTATGGCATCACAGCTCACAGCAACCTCCAACTCCTGGGCTTAAGTGAGTCTCTTACCTCAGCCTCCCAAGTAGCTGGAACTATAGGCAACCACCACAATGCCTGGCTATTTTGGTTGTACTTGTCATTGTTGTTTGGCAGGGCTGGGCTGGATTCGAACTCTGCCAGCCCTGGTGTATGTGGCTGGTGCCTTAGCTGCTTGAGGTATAGGCGCCAAGCCTTACTTTTGTTTTTAATGGGAATGTTTGTTAGTGAGTGGGTTTGCAGATAAATCAGCTCTTTTTTTTTTTTTTGAGACACAGTGTGGTGGTGTCACAGCTCACAGCAACCTCAATGTCTTGGGCTTACGTGATTCTCTTGCCTCAGCCTCCCAAGTAGCTGGGACTACAGGCACCTGCCACAACACTCAGCTACTTTTCAGAGATGGGGTCTTACTCTGTCTTAGGTTGGTCTCTAACTCGTGAGGTCAGGCAGTCTGCCCGCCGCAGCATCCCAGAGTGCTAGGATTATTAGGCTTGAGCCACCACGCCCAGCCTTAAATCAGCTCTTTGTTTTTTTTTTTAAAGTATTTATTTATTTTTGCAGTTTTTGGCTGGGGCTGGGTTTGAACCCACCACCTCCGGCATATGGGGCCTGCGCCCTACTCCTTTGAGCCACAGGTGCCGCCCTTTTTTTTTTTTTTTTGAGACAGAACCTCAAGCTGTCACCCTGGGTAGAGTGCTGTGGCATCACAGCTCACAGCAACCTCCAACTCCTGGGCTAAAGCGATTCTCCTGCCTCTACCTCCCAAGTAGCCGGGACTACAGGCGCCTGGCTATTTTTTGGTTGCAGCTGTCATTGTTGTTTGGCAGGCCCGGGCTGGATTCGAACCCACCAACTCAGGTGTATGTGGCTGGTGCCTTAGCTGCTTGAGCTACAGGCGCCAAGCCAAATCAGCTCTTTGGATGTTAAATTACCATGTGTTTTTTTATGTCTAATCAGATTATTTAATTTTTACCAGAATGGAACCTTGTGATGATCAAAGTAATATACAAGAGAAAGTTCAAAAGGTAAGACAACTTTTCAAGGGAGAAATTGAACCTTTCTTAGTTTTTGTTTTTTTTTTTTTGAGACAGAGTCTTAAGCTATTGCCCTGGGTAGAGTACTGTGGCGTTACAGCTCACAGTGACCTCCAACTCTTGGGCTTAAGCAATTCTCTTGCCTCAGCCTCCCAAGTAGCTGGGACTACAGGCGCCTGCCATAACGCCCAGCTATTTTTTGGTTGTAGTTGTCATTGTTTGGCAGGCCTGGGCTGGATTCAAACCCACCAACTCTGGTGTTGTGGCTGGTGCCTTAGCCACTTGAGCTACAGGTGCTGAGCCTTTCTTATTTTTGTGATACACAATGTTTACTCATTGTGATGCTTATATGTCTATTAGCCATATTTTTTTGTAGTACTATTACTTTTGTATACTCATTATAGGTTATATGTATCTATATATGTATATAGATGTAAATATTAACAGGATGTCTCTAAGACACTTGAGTACAATGGAAAAATTAGCTTATATTTATAAGATTAAGTATATGCAAAAATAGTTTAACATATATTGATTTTATTTATTTATTTTTTTATTTTATTTTTGTTTTGAGACACAGTCTTGGTATTTTGCCCTTGGTAGAGTGCTGTGGCATCACAGCTCACAGCAACCTCCAACTCTTGGGCTTAAGTGATTCTCTTGCCTCAGCCTCCCAAGTAGGTGGGACTACAGGTGCCTACCACAACGCCCGGCTATTTTTTTGTTGCGGTTGTCATTTAGCAGGCCCTGGGCCGGGTTTGAACCCACCAGCCTTAGTGTATGTGGCCAGTGCCCTAACGGCTGAGCTGTGGGCACTGAGCCAAAATATGATTAATTTTAAATTCTTCATACCAGAATGAGAAGTTCCTCTTCATTGTAATTTAGTCAGTGGTATTAATTTATTTAAATGATATATTAACTGAAGGGAGATAATAAGTATGGAAGTAAAATGACGAAAGCTAGCTTCAAATTAAAGCTAGTTTGAAGAAGGAGTCTAGCAAATGTAAATGATTCAAAACCTCTAGAGGTTGGATTTGATGTCAGATAAGAGTGTTTTCTTAGGTTTGCTTTGTGTTTGGTTAATAGCTCTTTTAAGCTCTTAATTGTGATTCTGTAATCACCAAGCTGCTTTGAGTATTAATTTGGCTTCCCAGGCACATTTTCACAGTGTCCTTTTTAGGAAATATTTTTATTCAGTGAAGGCTTATGTGCCAGGTGTCTTCTAGTTATTATGGCTATGGCAATGAAGAAAATAGGCAAAGTCAATTATTCATGGAGCTTTCAATATAGTGAATAGCAACATTCTTATTACTGAATGCAATATCTCTGATTGTCAGTTTAAAAGGTTGGCATGAAACCTATTAAAGTATCTCCTTAGTTTGGTAATGTTCATTTTCTTTGAGTCCTATCAACTATTAGTCATTGACAAAATTCTAGACTTGAAAAATCTGAAAACCAAATCCTAGATGATTATAAATTCATGAAAGAAATGCCATCCTGTGAGACCTCTAGACTGCCAGGCAATGAATCTTCCTTTGGGGACACCTTTATCTTGCGATACAATACTTGTTTAGAGATATTTAGTGTGTTATTTGTATCATAGAAAGGCATAGACATTAACATGTATATAATTATTATTATTATTTTTTTTTGAGACAGAGCCTCAAGCTGTCACCCTGGGTAGAGTGCTGTGGCGTCACAGTTCACAGCAACCTCTAATTCCTGGGCTCAAGCGAATCTCTTGCCTCCGCCTCCCAAGTAGCTGGGACTACAGGCGCCGGCCACAACGCCTGGCCATTTTTGGGGTTGCAGCTGTCATTGTTGTTTGGCAGGTCCAGGCTGGATTCGAACCTGCCAGCTCAGGTGTACGTGGCTGGCGCCTTAGCCCGTTGAGCCACAGGCACCGAGCCCATGTATATAATTATTGTAATTTCCACCTCTCTCCTACTTTAAAAATTCTACTGAAGCATAATATACATATGAAAAGTACACAAATCATAAGTGTATAGTTTGACAAATTTTCACAAAGTAAACACCGTTGTAACCAGTATCCAGTTTAAGGGGTAGAACATTGCCAACACTTCAAAATCCTCTTTGACACAACTGTTTTCCCATAAGGGTAAACATTATCCTCACTTCCTACACTAAAGATTAGTTTTGCCTATTTTTGAACTTTATATAAGTGAGAGTCATATAAAATATACTTTTTTGTATCTGATTTTTTGACTCAGTGTTGTTTGTGGTATTTCTTCATGCTGCTGTGTGTAGTTGTGTGTTTATTCTCATTGCTGTGGTGTTCTATTTTTAACTATGCACTAATGTTCCCTTTTAACACTAGGTGGACTTTTTAGGTTGCTTTCACTTGTTTAGTTATATGGACATTTTTGTACATGAAATTTAGTGAACCTAGGTTAAAATATGCCTAAGATTCTGTGCTTTTATAAAAGCATGTTTCTTCACATTTTAACTTTCCTGAAACCTGAATGACTTAAAATTGATGTATAGAAGTGTTTTTCTATGACTTTTTTTGTTTGTTTTTGAGACAGTCTCACTGTTACCAGGGTTAGAGTGCAAGGGTGTCATAGCTCATTGCAGCCTCAAACTTTGGGCTCAAGTGACTGTATTTTCTAATTTTTCTATTTTATTTGGAGATAGGATCTCGTTTTTGTTTAAGCTGGTCTCTAACTTCTGGCGTCAGCTATCTTCCTGGCTTGGCCTCCCAAAGTGCTAGGATTATAGGTGTGAGCCACCATGCATGGCCTTAAAAGTCTTTTTTATTATTTCTCCCTGAAAAATTTTCCCTACAGTGATGGCATGTCAAAATATAAGGAATGCTAATTGTAGCTAGGCATGGCAGCTCACACCTGTAATCCTAGCACTCTAGGAGGTAGAGGCTGGTGGATTGTAAGAGCGAGATCCTATTTCTACAAAAAATAGAAAAAGTTAGCTGGGTGTTGTGGCAGGCGGCTGTAATTCCAGCTAGTTACTTGGGAGTTTGAGTCAAGGGGATCACTTGGGCCCTAAGAGTTTGAAATTGCCGTGAGCTATAATGCCTTGGCACTCTACCCAGGGTGATAGAGTGAGACTCTGTCTCCAAATAAAAAAAGAAATTCTAATTGTATCTTAGTGGTGTACGATTTCTTAGATTTGTTTGAAAATCAAAGAGAGCTAGATTCTCTTGATAAATTCTTTAGTTTTAAAACCCCTTCAGAAATAATATCAGGGAGTGCTTTTTTTTTTTTTTTTTTTTAAATAAACTATTAAAGTGCAGTTATATAATTTTCTCACCAGAAATCATACCAGGATTATTCTATTTGTTACTTGGAGTAAGCATTTTTTATATTTACATTTCTTTACTATATGCACAGATGATGTGTGGACTTTAACATTTTGTCTGTCTCTATTTTCAAAGGTTCGGTCTTTGTGGGCTTCAGTGAATGAAACACTTACGTTTTTGGAAAAAGAGAGAGAAGTTGTTAGTTCAGTCCTTAGTCTTGTTAACCAATATGCTTTAGATGGAACTAACGTTGTTATTAATATTCCAAGGCTCTTACTTGATGAAATTGAGAAACAAGGGTGTCAGGTAAGAATTCGACATTAAAGAAGCTTTTGAAAAAACTTTTGTGTAATTATATGTTATTTTTCTTGCAATTGTTTTTACTACTTTCAGAATTTATTTTTGTGAGTATACCTAATAAAGTCTTCATAAAGAAGGGTACTGTTAAAGGTACATGTATTTACATATATCATTTATTAGTTGTCCGTGCCTGTACAGTGCTGTCTCATGTAGTGTAGAGAGTATGAAGTTTTTTAGTGGGAAGGTGATACTGTACTAATTCTTTATAAATTCTCAAAGAGAACAATAGCAATCTCCTGTTCTCCCAACATTTTTAAAAACAATTTCATCTGTTTTCTCTTTTATCTTGATGCTGTTAAGCATCTCTTTTAGTCTCTTCATCCTTTGTGACATCAGCATCTCTGCTTTTATTTTATTTTATTTTTTTTGAGACAGAGTCTCAAGCTGTCACCCTGGGTAGAATGCTGTGGCATCCATCATAGCTTACAGCAACCTCCAACTCTTGGGCTCTAGCTATTCTCTTGCCTCAGTTTTTCTCTTTTGAGGGTCTCGCTTTTGACTTATGCTGGTCCTAAAAACCCATGAGCTCAAGCTATCCACCCGCTTTGGCCTCCCAGAGTGCTAGGATTACAGGCGTGAACCACCGCACCCGGCTAGTGACTCTGCTTTACTGTGGTCTTGCAGATTGCTATCATCAGTTTTTTTCACTGTTTTTTTTTTTTTTTCCTATCTAACTTTTAAAACAAAAGTATTCTCTATGGTTGTTTTAATGTCCTCTTTTTCCTTCCCTCATTGTAAACTTATCTGTATTTTTCTTACCAGTTGTATGGCTTCAATAGCCAGTTCTCCTCTTCATCTCAAACACCATGTAGTGATTAAATATTTTCACTTGCTTATGGGATATTTCCATCTGGATCATTTATTTTATTTTTTTTTTTTAGTAAGGACGATTCATAAAGCATCTACAATAGGTACTAATTATAGTGTAAGAATTACAAAGATAAAGTATTATTATGAGTCTGAAGAGTTTTCAGGTTTTATTTATTTATTTAGAGATAAGGTCTTGCTTTGTTGCCCATTGCTGGAGCGATGGCATGCTCATACCTCACTGTAATCCCCATCTCCTAGGCTCAGGCGATTCTCTGGCCTCAGCTTCCTGAGTAGCTAGGATTACAGGCATGTGCCACTACACCTGGCTAATTTTTAAATTTTTTATAGGGAAGAGGTCTCATTATGTTGCTCAGGTTGGTCTGGAACTCCTAACCTCAAGTGATCCTCTTGCCTTGGCCTCCCAAAGTGCTGAGATTACAGGCATGAGCAACTGCACCCAGTCAGCTTTCACTTTAATAGGTAACATGATAGGCATATGAAATTCAGAGTACATCAAACTCAAGAACTGTAAACTTAGATTCCCACAGGACCTAGGCAAGTAATAAATATAAATGAAGCATAGTAATTATATGTAGTGATAGGGAGAAAATAGGAGAAAATAGGAGGTGATGAGATCTTTGGAGGAAATTACTACAGTGTTTGTTTGTTTTTTTGTTTTTTTGAGACTCACTCTGTTGCTTGGGTGAGTGCAGTGGTGTCGTCATAGCTCACAGCAACCTCCAGCTTCTGGACTCAAGTGATCCTACTGCCTCAGGGTCCTGAATGGCTGGGACTACAGGTGTGTGCCACCACACCTGGCTAATTTTTCTATTTTTTTATAGAGACAGGGTATTGCTCTTGGTCAGGCTGGTCTCAGATTCCTGACCTAGAGCCTGTCCTTCCACCTCAGTCTCCCAGAGCACTAGGATTATAGGTGTGAGCCACCATGCTGGGCTTACTATAGTCATTTTCTGGTGAAATCTATGGCTTTCAAAATATTGGCAAGTGATTCAAATAATTTTAAAATACTGCAACTGTGCAGGCCAAATACACATGTTCAAGTGTGGATGTACCCTTTAGGGCTCATTGATTTGTAACTTTTTTTTTTAGGCAGAGTCTCACTTGGTTGCCTTGGGTAGAGGGCCATGGCTTCACAGCTCACAGCAACCCTAAACTCTTGGGCTCAAGGGACCCTAAACCTCCCAGGTAGATGGGACTATAGGCACCTGCCACAGCACTTGACTAGGTTTTCTATTTTTAGTGAAGACAGGGTCTCCCTCTTACTCAGGCTGGTCTCAAACTCCTGAGTTTGAGCAATCCACCAACTCAGCTTCTCAAAGTGCTAGGATTACAGACATGAGCCACTTCACCCAGCTCTGTAACTTTTATTAATAAGAGAATTTATGATCTTTCCCCCAAATTTGCTCTTTCTACTCAATCTTTATTTTTCTTTCCATCTATTTACACTTCTTATATACTAGTTTGCAACCTATTGCGTAATGTAAAAATGTGTAATGCTAATTCTTTCACAGTAGTTTTTACTGAACCAAAATTATTATGTGGTTTTTTTTTTTTTTTTGTAGAGACAAAGTCTCACTCTCTCACCCTCTGTGGAGTGCTGTGGAGTCACAGCTCACAGCAACCTCCACCTCTTAGGCTTGAGGGATTCTCCTGCCTCAGCCTCCCAGGTAGCTGGGATTACAGGCGCCCACCACAACGCCCAGCTGATTTTTGATGCAATTCGGCCGGGGCCGGGTTTGAACCCGCCACCCTC
>CAUYRH010136566.1:0-47524 GCA_963574655.1 Perodicticus potto | reverse complement strand
GTGGTCCCAGCTACTTGGGAGGCTGAGGCAAGAGAATCACTTAAGCCCAAGAGTTTGAGGTTGCTGTGTGCTGTGATGCCACAGTACTCTACCAAGGGAGAAATAGTGGGAGTCTGTCTCAAAAAAAAAAAGGGGGGGGGGATTGGGGGTGGGTTGGCTTTTTAGGGTTGGTTTACGTAAGGCTGAATAAAGTTATCAAGCAGCCATTCTCTCCCATCTCGTCATCCGGGTACAGCTTTCTTCACAAGCTGGCGGTGGAATGATTGCAGAATTTGCAACATGACACACAGATAGTGCAGTTTCCTAACAAGGAGGGAAGGCTGTTTTCCCTAAGGTGATCTCTCAGAAATTCTGACCTTTCTCCAGAATATCCCCATCCAACCTCCCCTTGTAGTTTATTGGCGGAAGTTGGCCCACCACCAATGTCAATATGATGAGTTTTAGACAAAACCAAGACCATTGCTGGAACTGTAGGTTGCATCTTCTTCCACTGAAGCACAACTGTACTAAGGAAGGAAAACAGTCCTGCTGCACAAACAGTATCAAGCTTCTGTAAAAAAGGGAAGGGTTTGGAAAAGGATGCTGGTAGGCACGCAGCGATATCCACTTGACAAATAATGTCTATATTTAACTTTGCTAGGCATTGCCAAATTGTTCTTCAAAGTATATACTAATTCTTTTCATTTCATAATATTTAGGGGTACATGTGTTTTGTTTGTATCCTTTGCTTTTATACAAATTGAGTCAAAATTATAAGTTTGCCCTTCACCTAGATAGTGTGCACTGTACCTGAAAGGCACGAATTTACCTCTCTCTTCCTTCCCCTCTCCCAAGCTTGATTTTTCATTGAGATTTACTTCATGCGTACACTTAAGTGTTGATTGATTCGTTCCAATTTGGTACTGAGTACCAAAGCCTTGTACCAAAGCCATGTGTTTCTTTCTCCATTCTTGTAATGTTTCACTTAGAAGAATGGTTTCCAATTCCATCCAGGTTGTCACAAAAGATACTAGATCATAAATTTTGGGGGGCTGACTAGTACTCCATTGTCCACATAAACCACATTTTATTAATCCATTCATGTATTGGCAGACACTTGGGCTGCTACTATATTTCTGCAGTTGTGAAATGTGTTGCTATAAGCATTAGAGTGCAGGCGTCCTTTTTATAAAACCACCTCTTTGGATATATATACCGATCAGTGGGATTTCTGGATCAAATGGTAGGTCGACTTTAGGTTTTTTGAGTCTTGATATAATTTTCATAGAGGTTGTACTAGTTTGCATTTCTACTAACAGTGTATAAGAGTTCCTTTCTCTCTGTGTACACATCAGCATCTGTTGTTCTGGGACTTTTTAACATGAGCCATTCTTGAAAGAGGTGGAGCTAGAGACAGCTTCTCTGCATCTGGGCATGTTGAAATTGGAAAGAAAAGACTTCAGGCACCCTGACTTGTGGGTTCTGCCCAGAAACATCCCTTCATGGGCACAGGGAGACAGCAGGAAACTTCAGGACCCTAAGAGGAAGAGGGAAGCAGTGAAGAAGTGGGAAGTACTTGCGTGCAGGTGGAGGCCACCTGCACAGTGGCTGCAGAGGCAATAGTTTGCAGTTTGCAGACAAAGAAGGCCTGCCCTGTGGGCTTCTTTTTTGTAATCTGGGCACTTGGTTGAGTTACCTCGGGAGAGATTGGACAAGTGAGCGAGTGATTTTGAATAGCACTCAGAGACTGGGACTGAGCCATTGGGCAGAGTGGAGCTTTCATTGTTTGGCTTCAGGCCATTGTGGGAAAACTACCTCAAAGGGTCAGCACTCAGGGTCCTAGTGTGAGGCCTATTCTGGTGCACCTGATAGCAGGGCAGCACTCCTGGGGAGATCTGAGTGACACATGCTTTCCTGGGAAAGCCACTATGTGGCCAAGGCACACAGTTTGCAAAAGTTGAGGCGTGTCTATTAAGTAGACTGAGGATAGCTTCAGGCTCCCAATCCTGTGGGGATTTGTTGTAAGCCAACAGACCCCCAAAAGACCCAAGTCTGTCTCAGCCTTGGTCCCTAGCATGCACCCCCCCCCCCTTGGTTAATTCTGAGAACAGGTTACAAGGAAGTTCTCTGAGTTCCCTGACCTCCCTAGCCATAAGTTGATACAATGGTGGAAACTCATTCAAGCAGAGTTTCCCAGGTACTGGGCTTTCCAAGTTGTCCCCATGGTTACTGGGCTACCCACTCTGAGCTGCCACGCAGCTACCCTCTGAGCCAACTACCTGGCTGTAACCCTGCCCTGTAACCAGCCATGTTCTGCTTTTGTACATGCTTGCTTTGCCACATCAGCACAAAAAGCGTATAAAAGGCTGCCTGCATTTATCTTGGCCGCTGTTTGCCTTTTGGGCAGTGGTCTGCCTGTGCAGATGTAACCACCTGATTTGGGCCTTGCCCTTTTGGGCAGTGGTCCACCTATGTAAGTGTAAATAAATCATCACCATGTGATTTAAGCCTAAAGTGGGGTCCGTGTATTCTTATGGGTGGCGTGAGTTACAACAGATTGAGGGCAAAGAAGTCCAGAAGACAGGACCAGGTCTCCTTGGCAAGACAGAGGCTTCCAGGCTCCATCTTATACAGCTGTATGAGGTTATGATTAGCCTCTCATATCCCAGAAGATCACCTGTTGCCCAGACAACATACGGTAAGATACATCTCTATCTCTATCTCTATCTCTATTTCTATCTCTATTTTGTCTTTTTTAAAAAAAATTTTCCAACTTTTTTCCCCCAATATTTTTCTTTTTATATTTTTCTCCTTTTTTTCTTACAATTACGATTTTTCATTGTTATCTTCTTTAATATTAAGGGCTCCATTTTTTCTGGTTTTTCTGCCTCTGATATTTTTATTTCCCCAGTTGTAGCCCTCAGGGTTTTCTGTTTGGTTATTTTGGTTTTTTCTCTATTTTTGTTTTTCTTCTCTATTTCATGGAGGTGGGGTCTTGTGTCTGCTCAAGCTAGCTAAGAGCTCCTGACTCTGAGGAACTCACTCAACCTAGCCCTTCAGAGGTTGGGATTTGTGGGTGTGGGTCAAAGTACGCTACTGTTTACTGCTGTTTATCATTATTACTCCTGTCTCTCTCTTTCTGTTCCTCTCTTCTTTTTGTCAGTCTTCTGTTTTACTCCCCCTTTTCTGTTTATTTTCTCTTTCTTTATATTTTATCCCTTCTTGCTCTTTACTCTTCTCTTTCTTTTGGTCCTATATCAAAAGGACACTTCAACATCTTAGGTCAGAGGTGCAGTAACTTAAAGAGCAGGAGGAAGTGAAAGGAAGAAGTAGGGCAAGGAAATAGACAAACTGTAATCACTCATGAGGAAGAAACAGCAGAAAAATCTTTGCAATGTGAAAAACGAAAACAGTGCAACCCCCCTCCCCAAAGGGATCATGAGGTAGCTACTGTAGAGGATTCCACTTATAAAGAAATGTTAAAAATGATATAAAAGTAATTTAAAATATGAATGGAAAAAACAATGAAGGAAATTGTTGAGAAAGTGAAATTGGAGTTAGGTGATATCGCATTGAGGTTTTGATTTGCACTTTCCTAATGATTAGAAATGCTGAACATTTTTTAATGACTTTGTTGGCCATTAGTATATCTTCACTGGAAAAGTTCAAATATTTTGCACACTTTTTAATGTTTTTTTTTTCTTGCTGGTTTGCTTGAGTTCTTTGTATTAATGTATTGTGGTCATAATTCCTTTATCAGGTGAATAGCATGCAAATATTTTCTTCCATTCTGTGTGTTGTCTTTTGATTTGCTCTTTTGATTGTGTCCTTGGCTATGTAGAAGCTTTTGAATTTGATCAGTTCTCATTTACTTACTTATTTTTTTGTTTTCGTACTGAGGGTTCTTTATCTTTTTTTTCTTGTGGTAAGATTTTTATAATATACTCTTAGTTGTTTTGAAATGTACCCTTGCATTGTGTTCAATAGGTGAAATCCCACCAAATACCTTCCCTCTACTCGCCTTTCCCCCTCTCCTCTTCTCCCCTCTCTCTCCTGTCCCCTCCTTCTTACTGGACTATATTTGTGTTTTATCATTTCTATGAACGTGTAAGTGATTATATATTGGTTTCAGAATAGTATTGACTACATTGGATACTTTTTTCCCATTCTTGAGATATTTTACTAAGAAGAATATGTTCCAGCTCCATCTAGGTAAACATAAAAGATGTAGTTTCCATCTTTTTATGGCTGCATAGTATTGCATGGCATACATATACCACAATTTGTTAATCCATACATGGGTTGATGGGCATTTGGGCTACTTCCACAACCTGGCAATTATGAATTATGCTGAAATGAACAATCTGGTACAAATATCTTTGTTGTGAAGTGTTTTTTGGTCTTTTGGATATAGACCTAGTAGAGGAATCAAATGGCAGGTCTACAGTTAGATCCCTGAGTGTTCTCTAAACTTCTTTCCAAAAGGAACTTAGTAGCTTGCATTCCCACCAGCAGTGCAGAAGTGTTCACTTTTCTCTACATCCATACCAACATCTGCAGTTTGGGGATTTTGTGATGTGGGCTAATCTTCCTAGAGTTGGCTGATATCTCAAAGTGGTTTTGATTTGCATTTCTTTGATGATTAAAGATAATGTGCATTTTTTCACGTGTTTATTGGCCATTTGCCTGTCATTTTCAGAGAAGTTTCTGTCCAAGTCTCTTGTTCACAAAGAAATGGGGTTGTTTGTTCTTTTTTTATTGATTAATTTGAGTGCTCCTTAGATTCTAGTTATCAGACTTTTGTCCATATCATAACCACCCTTTCTGAATTCTGTCTGTTTGCTTTACTTAAAGCAAAGCTTTACTTACTTCCCTTAGCTGTGCAGAAACTTTTTAGCTTTATCAGATCCCAGTAATACATTTTTGGTGTTGCTTCAATTGCCAGAGGGGTCCTCCTCATAAAATATTTTCCCAGGCCAATATCTTCAAGCATTTTCTCTGTACTCTCTTGTAGTATGTTTATAGTTTCATGTTTTAAGTTTAAATCTTTTATTCAATGAGAATCAATTTTTGTTAGTGGTGAAAGATGAGGGTCCAGTTTCAGGGTTCTACAAAGTGCTAGCCAGTTCTCCCAGCACCATTTGTTAAATAAGGAATCTTTTTTCCCAATATATGTTTTTGTTAGGCTTACAAAGACCAAATAGCATTATGCGGCTTGGTTCATCTCTAGATTCTCTCTTCTGTTCCATACATCTACATTTCTATTTTTGTGCCAGTACCATGCTGTTTTGATCAATATATATTTGTAATATAATCTGAAGTCTGGTAATGTGATACCTCCTGACATCCTCTATTAGATAAATTCCCAGGTCTTTCATCTTGTTTGGCACTACTGTACAAGGAATAGAGTCCTTGACTATTCATTTACTTATTTTTGCTGTTATTGATTTTGTTGGTTTTCTTCATGAATTCTTTGCCTAGGCTGATATCTATAAGAGTTTTTACAACATTTTTTTCTAGCATTCTTGTAGTTTTCTATCTTATGTTGAAATATTTTATTGATTGTGAGGTAATTTTTGTGAGTGATGAGAGGCATGGGTCCTGATTCAGACTTGTACACATGGTCACCCAGTCTTCCCAGCACCATTTGTTGAACATAGATTTTTTTCCCTAGTGTATGTTTTTATCTGTTTTGGAAAGAAACAGATGGGAATGTGAGGATGCTTTCATGTCTGGATTCTCTGTTCTGATCCATAGGTCTATGTCTCTGTTTTCGTGCCAGTACTATGCTGCTTTATAGCCTTATAGGATAGTTTGAAGTCTGGTAGAGTGATGCCTTCCCATTTCTCCTTGTTATTTAAGGTTGCATTGGTTATTTGGTGTCTTTTCTGGTTCCATACTAAATGCAGAACTATATTTTTTTTCATCTGCAAAAACTGGCATTAGCATTTTAATGGGAATTGCATTGAATTTGTAAATTGGTTTGGGTAGTTTAGCTATTTTAATGATCTTGATTCTGCCAATCCATGAGCATGATATATATTTGCAACTGTTTATATCTTCTGAAATTTCTTTCTACAGTGTTTCATAATTATTCCCATACAGATCTTTAACCTCCTTTGTTAAGTATATTCCTAGGTATCTTATTTTCTTCGTTGCTCTTGCAAAAGATATTGTATCCTTGATTTGATTCTCAGCTTGACTGTTATATATGAAAGCTTTTGGTTATAAAAATAAATAAAAATTATACCTTTTATCTTCTCAGACCACAATGGAATAAAATTAGAAGTCAGTTCCCACAAACAACACTCATCCCTACATGATGTCATGGAAATTAAACAACTTAATGCTGAATGATAGTCAATGAAGAGATAAAAATCAAAATCAAAAGATTCTTCAAACAAAATGACAATGTGGACACAAGTTATCTAAATCTGTGGGATAGAGCAAAAGATGTTCTGAGAGGAAAACTCATTGCCTTAAATGCCCACATCCAAAAGATAGAAAGATCACAAATCAACAGCTCAAGGAATTGGAAAAAGAAGAGCAAACCAATTCCAAACCCAGCAGAAGAAAAGAAATAGCCAAAAATCATAGCAGAACTAAATGAATCTGAGAACAAAGGATCCACCCAGAAGAGTAATGAATCAAAACTCTGGTTCTTTGAAAAGATAAACAAAATAGACAAATCTCTTGCTAGTTTCACTAGAAAGAGAAAAGAAAGGACTCTAATAAGCTCAATTAAAAATGAAAAAGGAGAAGTCATACTATTATCACAAATACAAAACATTATTTCAAAATATTATAAACTCTCTAGGCCTAGAAACTTGAAAATGTGGAGGAAATGGACAAATTTTGGAAACACACAACCTCCTGAGGCTTAGTCAGGAAGAAATCAAACACCCAAACAGATCAATATCAAATGCTCAATTGAAGCAGCAATAAAAAAAAAATCTTCCAACTAAAAAAAGTCCCTGACCAGATGGTCTTTCACCTGCATTTTACCAAACCTACAGAGATGAACTTGTAACTATACTGCAGAAATTATTTCATAACATTGAGAAGGAAGAAATCCTTCCAACTCATTCTATGAAGCCAATATTACCCTGATACCAAAGCCAGGAAAGGACACAACTAAACCAGAAAACTACAGACCAATATCTCTTATGAATATAGATGAGAATATTCTCAATAAAATTTTAGCAAACCGGTTCAGTGCCTGTGCCTCAACGGGCTAAGGCGCCAGCCAAGTACACCTGAGCTGGCGGGTTCGAATCCAGCCTGGGCCCACCAAACAACAATGACGGCTGCAACCAAAAAATGGCCGGGCATTGTGGCGGGTGCCTGTGGTCCCAGCTGCTTGGGAGGTGGAGGCAGGAGACTCACTTGAACCCTGGAGTTGGAGGTTGCTGTGAGCTGTGACGCCACCGCACTCTACCCAGGGTGACAGCTTGAGGCTCTGTCTCAAAAAAAAAAAAAAAAAAAAAAATTAGCAAACCAAATTTAACAGCACATAAGGAAAAAATAATTCACCACTACCCAGTGGGCTTCATCCCAGAGATTTTCACCATATGAAAATCTATAAATATAATTTACCACATAAAAGGTGTGAAAACAAAGACCATATGATCTTTTCAATTGACAGAGAAAACCATTTGACAATTTTCATCACTGTAATATGATAAGAATATTCAACAAAATTTAGTAGAGATGGGGTAGTTCTCAAAATTATAAAGGTTATATGGGACAAAACTACATCCAACATCATATCAAATAGGGAAATATCCAACTATGAGACTGTTGGAATTGATAAATAAATTCGGCAAAGTCTCAGGCTGCAAAATCAATGTGTACACTAATTTAAACTCCCACAAGTAACATATAAGAGTTTCTAGGCAAATATCCTCACCAGCATTTGGTAAATTTAGACAGAATATTGCCAATATCTGGAGTATGAAGTGTTGCATTATGGCTTCATTTTTCCTGATTACTTTTGATATGTTTCTGATAATCCATTTTTTCCCTATGAGCTGTTTATCTATTACACTTGACTACTTTTTTTATTGTCTTTTTCTTAGTGATGTAGAAGAATCTTTCATATGTATGTACAGAATTCCTTTATCAAAATACATTATAAATATCTTCTCTCAGTGTGTTATTTATCTTTTGACCTTGTTTATGTGAAAAGTGTGTTTCCCCAGGTGTTGTAGACCAAAGTTAGAAAGTGAGAAAGATGAAAGAATCACAAGTATGGTAAGATCCAGAAATATCAAAGTTTAAGGATCTCGAAGTAGAGTCATTCTGTATGCAATAGAAGGCCAAGGGTCAGGAAGTAAGTTCATTAAATGGAAAGGCGAAGAAGGTGGGGTGGTCAGTGAGCTGTGAGATTGGGGTACCTAATTTATTGAGCACCTGCTACGTTGCATGTTGGTTTCGGCACTTTATGTGTTTTATTGAACTTCATCTTTGCAATGATCCTGTGAGGTAAGTGCTATTATTACACTCCAAGTTTATAGATAAGGAAACTGAGGCAGAGAATAACAAGAAAGACTAGGTATTTTTCCCCATGTCAACAGTAGGTAAGAGGCTGATGATAATTTGGACCCACAAAGGTGGTTCCCCAAGCCTACGTTCTTAACTTCTAGCTATACAATCTCTCATGGCTCATTTTTACTGCTGTGATGGCAATATTTGGGAGAAAGAAGAACACAAAAGGTTCTCAAAGGCCTCTCCTGTATACATGTATAAGTAGTTGGCAGTGTAAATTTTTTTATTTTTATTTATTTATTTTTTGAGACAGAGTCTTACTTTGTTGCCCTCAGTAGAGCGTGGTGATGTCACAGCTCACAGCAACCTCCAACTCTTGGGCTTAGGCGATTCTCTTGCCTCAGCCTCCAGGGTAGCTGGGACTACAGGCACCTGCCACAATGTCCAGCTATTTTTTTGTTGCAATTGTCACTGCTGTTTTAACTGTTCGGGGCTGGGTTCGAACCTGCTACCTTCAGTATATGGGGCCAGTGCCCTACCCACTGAGCAACTGGTGCCACCCAAACTTAGTTATTTTTTAAAAATTCATATTCATAAATGTAGTTATTTTTTTAAAATTCATATTTATAAAAAATTCATATTTTAAAAAAATTCAGATTTAAATGTGTTAGGAGAGACATGAATTCCAAAAGTTTTTGTTTGTTTGTTTCAAAATCAGCTAGTTTCCTTTCCCCCTCTCTCCTTCCTTCCCAAGTTCACAATATTTAAATATGCTTCATAATTTTCAATATTAAACTCTGTTATGTTACTCATTTTCCCGAGTATCACAAGCATAATCCATTAGCAACTTCAGATGTGAACACAGACAATTGATTTAAGTAATCATGAAATAGATAATTCTTTGTTTAACTATGACATCCTGTCCTTTTATTCTCAGGTGTTTTACCATCTTCATTTGGATTTAGAAAAGTGAAAAAACCATGAAAAGGCTCTGAGTTTTCAATGTATCCTATAAATAGTTCTCCCTCTTCCTACAATGAAGAAATCTTTTATTTTCTTATTTTAACCACTACCTCCTACAATAATAAAAAAAAAAATCCTGATAGCTTTTAGATCTACAAATCAAAAACTGCCATAAAGATAATGAGATTTGAAACTAATGACTAGGTGATGGCCGCCTCCTTCGCCCTGAGGAGCTAGAGCAAGCAGACGCAGTGGGAGTCAGAATCCCGAGAACATCAGACAGGCTTCATCTTTGAACTTTCAGCCTATCTATCTACAATCCCAATTGTCACAGTCATCCACTGGTCTTCACATGCATTTGCAGTCTAAGTGAAAAATTGCCACATACGGGTAAAGAGAAGAGAAGCAGCTTTATCATTTGTATCAGGAAGGTGTATATTCCTCTCACCAATTAGAGGGATCAGGAATTACTTTCAAATGTTACTTCTCCGATATATTTGAAAGGACTCGTGGGGTAGCAAGTCCACTGATGCCGACTAATGGCCCTGCCAATCTCCGCTGTGCCATCTGGTTCCAGGGCCAGAGGACTGATTTTAAATTTTAACAAGGTGGGAGTAAGTAATCAGGAAGATTTGGGTTAGGAGTCTTCCCTGGGGACAACTAAACAAAAATAGGGGATAATGAGGCTGAACTAGTTGTATTGTGGAGAACAGTTGTAACACCTTTTCTCACTCATTGTCAGAATATTACCATCATGTAAAGAAAGGCATGACTTGCTTCTGACATAGGCTTGCTGTTGTTTCAGTGTCTTTTGTTTTTTAATTCTTCAAACAGATTTTAAATTTTGTAATGGGCAAGGACTTTAGCTTTTGTTATATTTCTCTTCTATACACAGCACCGCTCCCCCTGGCAGCGAGGATAATTACCCCGACCCTCATTCTATAAGCCACACTTCTCTCTTTACTCCCTGAGTGCAGAAAGAATCCAGCGAGGACGGACTCCCTGGGCACAGTTTAGGGAACAGATTTTTGGAATTTGCCTCGTGGTCGTTTAGTACACCACTGTCCTATTTCTGACTTCAGAACTTAAAATTAAAATATAATTTTCAAGAAAAACTGTACATACAGACCCACTCTTACATACAAACACATACACACAAAGAAGATCATAACGTTTGAAATAATTCAATTTAATTTAAAGTTTGTTAACCCATTAGTGTGTGATGGACACGGTGCTAGGTGATAGGAACCGTTGATACTGTAGAATTGAATAAGACCTGTCTGCGGTCTGCTTTGGTCTTATTCACTGCAACCATTCCATCTTTGGCAAAGAAGGCAGACAGGAACGTGAGTAACTCTAAGATGAGACAGGCTGGAATAAACATAGGCTGGAAGAATAAATAAAACATTAAATGAGTGTCAATTTTAAACATAATCACAGAGGCATTAAATCACTACATCTACATAGTAAGCTCTATAAACAGACGTCAACAAGACCATCCCTCTTTCGAGACATAGGTGTCAATACAGATCTGTGTAGTGCTTGGCTTTTCTTGCAAAAGTATCTCTTCATAATGTGATTTTCTAACTTGATTTCCACATCCTGCTGGTCTTTCTCACTAAATTGGCATCTCTTTCTTAGAATGCCTTTCCTCGCCGCTGCTTGTTCATTCTCCATCCTCCCTCAATTCTTTCTGCCTCTACTGACTTTTGTCCACTTCTCTTATTCTTTGATCATTCTTCTTCTTCCTTGCCCACTTGACCCTGTATCTATAATATTGTTTAGACACAATGCTTTGTTTTCCTTATTATTATCCAAATGGTGGCACAGGTAATTTTCTTTCTTTTCTTTTTTTTTTTTTTTTTGAGACAGAGTCAGACATCCTTGGTAGAGTGCTATGGTGTCACAGCTCACAGTAATCTCAAACTCTTGGGCTCAAGAGATTCTCTTGCCTCAGCCTCCCAAATAGCTGGGACTACAGGTGCCCACCACAATGCCTGGCTATTTTGTTTTGGCTGTTGTCACTGTTTTTGTTTTTTGGTTTTTTGCAGTTTGGCCAGGGCAGGGTTTGAACCCACCACCCTCAGTATGTGGGGCCAGCGCCCTACCCACTGAACCACAGGTGCCGCCCTCCCCGCCCCCCATCGCCCTCAGTAGAGTGCCGTGGCGTCACACAGCTCACAGCAACCTCCAACTCTTGGGCTTAAGTGATTCTCTTGCCTCAGCCTCCCGAGTAGCTGGGACTACAGGCGTCCGCCACAATGCCCTGCTATTTTTCTGTTTGGCAGTTCCACCGAGGCTGGGTTTGAACCTGCCACTTTTGGTATATGAGGCCAGTGCCCTACTCGATGAGCCACAGGCGCCACCCACTGTTGTTTTTTTCTTTTTCTTAGCAGGCCCAGGGCGGGTTTGAACCCTCCAGCCCCTGTGTATATGGCTGGCCCCCTAACCACTGAGCATAGGCGCCGAGGCATGAGTAATTTTCTTTTGAAGGGAAAATATTCTCAGGGAGAGTCTATGTTCTATATATTCTCTCATCTCCCTTAAAACAATCCCTTCCACTCTGGACAGCGCTGCTTCTTAGAAGCAGCAGCAAATGAACATCTTCCTTTAGAACTTTCCATGGCTCTATTAACAAAACCACTGGTCTTTGTGTGTAATGAACAGTTTCTGAAGGTCAGAGAAGACACATGACCTGAAGACTTTTGACCAGTGGGAGTCGGGCATGTGGCAGAAGAACAGTGTGTACTCACCGCTTGGTGATTGACCCCTTCTGCCAGGATGAGCAGAGGGAAGGCGTGTAAGCACACACCGTTTCGGATTAGTCTCTCGTAATTGCCTCCTGCCTATTCACGTGCAGCGTGTCATTTGATATCAGTTGCAAAAGCCCATGAGACAGGCAAGCCCTGGAACGTTCACTTTCACAAAGAAACAATCGAGTGGGCATCCCTGAGTAACTAGCACAGGAGCCCTGGTCTCTGGCCTGAAATCTACTTTTCTTTACCTTAAATCTAGAAACTATGAGGAATGGTAGCTCACACCTATAATCCCACCACTCTGGGAGGCTGAGGTGGGTTCATTGCTTGAGCTCAGTAATTCAAGACCAGCCTGAGCAAGAGTGAAATTCCATCTCTGCTGAAAATAGCCAGGTGTTGCAGTGGGCACCTGCAATCATAGCTACTTGGGAGGCTGAGGCAAGAGGAAATTTGGAACTCAAGGGTCCGAGGTTGCTCTGAGCTATGATGCCATGTCACGAGCAGTGGGAATTGCAACAAAGTGAGATTGTTCCAAATAAATAAATATAAATACAAATAAATAAATAAATCTAGCACCTAACCACCAGGTTCTAACATTTAGAACTTCGAGGAGGGCATGTTGTGCTCATTTTAAATGCATTTTCTAAAACCTAGATTTTATATTCTAAAATACTCATAATTGAAAAGAATCTTTAGGAACTCAAACTTAACTTTTTCTCCCATTTCTTCCTTCAAAATATGCTCTGCTGATTTCAAAGTGGGGGGTGGGAAAGATTAGAACTGTGGTTTGACTTGTGGTAGTTATGCTTCACCAACCAAGCACGAGAGGGAAATTCAAGAAACATCAGTGAAGGAATGGAGCTGGCCTCATTAATAAAAGCAATTAGTGCACCCCAACTGGGTGAGCAGCTAGCCTGGGGTGTCACCAGTGCCCCGGAGCGCCTGAGTGCAGTCTGCTAACTGTGCAAACTTCGCTTGGCAGGAAACTATATGTTGTCATTGATTTTAATTTTCCTCTCCACTTTACAACTCCTGATTCACAGCTTATTGTGCTTAGGGGGAAAGCTGGGTCTTTGGAGAGAACTTTTACTGTGTTTAGCCCTCTGAGAAGGCAAAAATAGTCTATGCTTTGAAAAAAATCAAAGTAGGACATTTAATGTATCTAAATCTTATAGTGAAAACTTTCATGCCCAGTGACTTATTTTGAGTAAATTGTGCTTTCTGGAAGTCAAGTGGGGAAGTAATAGTCAAATCATTGATAATCTTCTGGTTCATCCCTTAAAATGAAAGTACCAGAACAGCAAGTCCCTGTAGGTTGAGAAGATGTGGAGGCCCCCGAGATGAGGGTGGGATTCCCAAGTCTCCGGGACCAAAGAATCCACACAGTTTGGAAAATTTGCAACATTTACTGACCCTTGCGTAACTTTCTCATTGTGTAGACGAGCAGGGCTTCTTTAACTCTTGTAGATGGCAAGGAACACACAAACTCCAGTTTCTTTGTCTAAGAAATGAGCTCATTATGAATGAAGTGAGAGGATGGGCGCCGTGGCTCATGCCTATAATCCCAGCACTCTGGGAGGTCGAGGTGGGTGGATTGCTTGAGCTCACAGGTTCGAGACCAGCCTGAGCCAGAGTGAGACCCTATTTCAAAAAACAGCTGGCATTGTGGCAGACACCTGTAGTGGCTACAGGGAGCTAAGGCAAGGGGATAGCTTGAGCCCAAGAGTTTGAGGTTGCTGTGAGCTGTGACTCCACAGCACTCTACTGAGGACGACAAAGTGAGACTGTCTCAAAACCACAACAACAAAAATGCATGTGAGAAGAGAGAAATCGTATGTGACTCCGTCCTCCCGGGTGGCAGGAGCCTGAGCACAGCACTTAGCTTCAGTTAGCTGCAACAGTGCAGATGACAGAACAGCCACGCTACCTGCTCAGAACTCAGCTCTTCTTTCCCTGTTGCTCGCTTTGCCTCTGGTAATGCAGAGTCAACCTGTATTCCTCCTTCTCTGACTCTTGATTTCAGCTTCTACCTTCTTTTGGTTATTTCCCGGCATCCGTCTCTGCGGGTCCCAGCTCTCCCATGCGAGTGTGGTGAACTGTCATTCCTCTGGGCTGTGTCGCCTCTCTCCACTACTCTTTTTCCTAAGTCCCCTTATTAGTCCTTCTCAAACGTGTACCTGCTCGGGGGAAATAATGCCTCATTTCCACTGCACAAATTAAGAGGTTCTGAGTCTCTCTCTGTGTTCAAGGACTCAGGAGCTGAGCCCTGACTTAGATTTTGCCAGTATGATCATTTCTTCTAAAATCTTGAGCAAAGGATGTAAGAATTTGTAAATGGCTGCAAGAATATCCATCTCAGCAGCAGTCACATGAGCAGTATTTATTGTTCCAGTGTGTGACCTTGGTTGCTGCTTACTTTCCTGACTCTGCATTTCTTAAACATGTCTTATATTCTCCCTGTGCCTCTTAGCGATATCTGCACAATAAATTATTTTTTCTCATAAAGCATTACAATGCAAGTTTCATGAGGCTAGGACATTTTTCTGCTTTGTTCATTGTGAGCTTTTAGTACATCGAATAGCGCAGAATGGGTGCTCAATGAAGGCTTAGTAAGTGAATAAACAAAAAATGAAATGTCAATTTCTGCCGCTTGCCATCAAGTCTCCATGCTGCAATGCAAACAGAGGAACTCAAGCAAAACTGAGTAATTTTGCTGAGTTGAGACTGAGATTAGAACTCAGGAAAGCCAACATTTTTAGGATTTATGGGATCGAGTATTGGAGAGGAAGAAGCTATTAATATATAGAAGGAAGGTTATAGAGATCTGTAAGAGATGTCCTTGAATCTTTGCACATGGGATAAAACTCTCTAAGGCTGGAAAAAGAAGCTCAAAAAAGTGTAGGATGAGCAGTACCCTATCCTCACAGAGACTTTCCCCTCTCCGTGCAGACTGGAGAGACACAGGAATCAGGTAGAGTCTTCAGAAAGTTCTCCCTGTAGGACTTGAGTTAAATTATACTCAGAACAGAGGTTGATCTGGAGCCCCCCCCACAACACCTAAAAGCAAGCCTTGAAAGGATTTAATTGACTTGTAATGTAACTCTGTGTCATAAATTTGTGACCATGTAAAAGAATACAACAATATTTACTATACGACACAATAAACTTCACAATGTCTAGCATAGAAAAGAATTACCAGGTATAAAAAAGCAGAAAAATAAGCCATATTATTAGGAGAAAAAAATGTAATAGAAGAAAACAAGGGACATGGTAGAACTCGCAGGTGGAACTTAAAATACCTGTAATAAATATTCTGAAGTACGGTAGGGGAAATATAAATGTAGTGATGAGAAAAATTGAAGATTTTTAAAAGACTCAAATGGAACTTCTAGAGATTGAAACTATAATACATAAAAAGAAAAACATACTAGAACAATGAACGGCATATTAGATACTGCACAGAAAAGACCAGTAACCTGAATGCTTTCAAAACTATCCAAATATAGCAGCACCAAGAAAAAGTCTTAAAAAATAGACTTAGGGAAGCATGAGACATTATTAGTCTAATAAATGTGTGATTAGAGGGTGAGCAAGTGAGCAAGAGAGTGAGAGAGAGAGAAGATGAGACAAAAACACACTTGAAAAAATAACAGGTAAGGGCGGCGCCTGTGGCTCAAAGGAGTAGGGCACTGTCCCATATACCGGAGGTGGCAGGTTCAAACCCAGCCCCTGCCAAAAAAAAAAAAAAAAAAGAAAAAATAACAGATAAAGTCTTGCAAAACTTGGTAAAAACTATAAATTCATACCTAATAAGTTTTATAAACCCCAAACAAAAGTAACTTTAAGAAACCCACACCAAGATACATCATTATCAAATTGTTGAGAACCAGTGCTAAATAGAAAATGCTATGCATTTAAAGCCATCAGAGAGACAAGGTACATTATATTAAAAAAAGAGAGAAGTATTATAGTAAACTACTAATCAAGGGAGTATCTTATCCAGAAAAGACAGTGAAGTAGCATCTTTTGGATATTGAAAGATGTTATCCACCTACAATTCTATAGGCAATACACATGCCTTTGAAAAGTAAATTTCAAAGCAACTAAGAGTATATTATAAATGTCTTAACACAAAAATAAGTAAGTGAAGTTACTTATGGTTATGTTAATCAGTTTTGTTTAAGCATTCTATATTGTATATAAGATCATCACATTGTACCCCATAAAGGTATATAGTTATGATTTAATAAAAATTAAAAAAGAAGAAACATTAAGTATTCACCATGTGAATACTTAAACACATAGTTTTTATGTTAAATCAAATTCTTTCAAGACAAAAACAGAGAGAATATATTGCCAGCAGTCTTGCTTTATAAGAAACGTTAAAGGAAATTCTTTAGGCTGAAAGAAACTATTATCATCTGTACAAAGGGATGAAGAGCATCAGAAAAGGTAAATATCCATCTATTCCCCTCTCATTTTTAATCTCTTTAAAAGAAGACTCTTGATCCAAAATTAATAATAATAGATTTAGGATTGAAAGCATATATTCACGTAAAATACATAAGAAAAATAGTAGAAACAAAACAAAGGAGTGGGATGAAAGTATACTGTTAAAAGATTCCTGAATTGTACATTGTACAGTATAATAGTACTTAAAGATAGACGATAATGATTTAAAATGTATCTCCTAAACCTCATAGAAACCTCCAACAAAGAAGTATGAATTATAAGTCAATAGTAGACACACAATGGAATAATTTTAAAAATACAAGGTAATTTTTGAGTTGCCTTCAAGAGAAGGTGCAAAAGAAAAAGAACAGCAGAGAGAAAAAGAAAACAGATGGTAAAATTGTAGCTTTAAGTCTAATGATATTGGTGATTATAGAAAATATAAACAGGCTAAAATACCAATTAAGAAGTAGAAATTGATTAGATCACATTTTAAAAGGACCCAACTACTAGGTATCATTTACATGTGTGTGTGTGTGTATACATACATATATACATATATGTATGTATGTGTGTATATGTATGTGTATATGTGTACACATACATATACATATACTTTTTTTTCCTTTTTTTTGAGACAGGGTCTCACCCTTTCACCCCGGGTAGAGTGCTGTGGCATCATAGTTTACAGCAACCTCAAATTCCTGGGCTTGAGCAATCCTCTGATGAATAGCAGGAACTAGAGGCGCTTGCCATGACATCCAGCTAGTTTTCATATTTTAGTAAAGAGAGGATCTCGCTCTTGCCCAGGCTGGTTCCTAACTCCTGAGCACAAGCAATCCACCTACCTTGGCCTCCCAGAGTGCTAGGATTATAGGTGTGAGCTACCATGTTCAGCTCATTTACAAGATATATACTACTTAAAATGAACCTATTTTAAATATAAAGTCATGGATAGGTTAGAAAATTATAAAAAAGGACATGCTATTTAAACATCAGTTAAAGAAATGGTGAAGTTTTAAAATTAACATCAAAGAGGAATTCACATTAAAGATTGGAACAGGAATAAGGAAGACCATTAAGAAAATGGACTCATCAAGAAATCTAATAGTATTAATGTGAAGCAACTAACCACGTAGCTTCAAAAAAGATAAAACAAAACTATAGAAATAAAAAATTCACATTTTTAATTTAATTCTATCAGTTGTTACTTGGTGATTCGTACTCTGAGCTAAAATATCAGTAAGTACATACAAGATGTTTATCAAGTGTAAATCATTACCAGTAAAGGCTGCCAAAGCATTAGAATATACCTTCTTTCCACATACACATGGGGTATCCACTGACATAGATTATATTTTGGCTCATAAAATAAGTTTTGGTAATTTAGCAATACTGAAGTTTTCAAAGTATTTTCTATGACCGGAAAAGAACTAAACAAAAAGTCAATAATAAAAAGATACAGAAAAATATCAAAATATTTTTAAATTAAACATCAGATTTCATAAAACATTTAGAATTTTTGAAAGTGAGAAATTAGAATTTTTTTTCCATTTAAAGCATTTTATTAATCTTTCAGTAAAGAATAAGTTAACCTACTTCAAAGTGCAAAAAATAAAAAAAAAAACCTCTGAAAACTTACTTGGGGATGTTTTTAAGTGTACCAAAATAGCACTATTTCAGAAAAATATGTTAATGGAATGAAAATAAAAATACAACATATCAAAATATTTAGGATGAAACTAAAACAGTGCTTACAGAAAATTTTATAGTATTAAAAGATTGTATTAGACAAGAAGTAAGTTTTCTAATGTCCACTTCTTAGAAATGATCTAAGGCTTAGTCTAATCCTCCCCATAAGAAACTGGAATAAGAGCAGATGATACTAAAAGTGAGCAAAAGAAGGGAGATGATTCAGATAACAGTAGAAATCAATGCAGTTGAAAATAAATACGCAATAGAGAAAATCAGTGAAATAGAAAAGCTAGTTCTTTGAAAAGATCAATAAAACTAAGAAATCACTAGCCAGAAAATAAAGAAATAGAGAGAACACCCTAATTAAAAATACCTGTAATGAAAGAGATGTCATCACTATAGATCCTGCAGATAGTAAAAATATAAATAAATAACAAAAGGAATATTCTAAATAACTTCTTGCCAAGTCTTAATTTGGATTAAGTGAACAAACTTCTTGAAAGCTAAAACCTTTCAAAGTTTACTCAAGAATATATGGACAACTTATAATTGTCCTATATCCATTTAAAAAATTTAATTCATAGTTTAAAATCTTTCCATAAAGAAAACAGTAGGCCCAGATATTTTCACTGGTAATTTCAGAAACATTTAAGAAAGAAATAATAATAAGTATGTACAAACTATATCATAAATTAAAGAGTGAGAAACAATTTTCAAGTTATTTCATAAGGCCAGCATCATTATGATACCAGAATATTATAAGAAAAAAATTTTAAAACTACAGATCGATATTCCTCACCAATATAGACTCAGAAATTTCTTTACAAAATGTTAGCAATAAAACATAGCAATATATAAAAGGGATAGATAATGCATCATAGTAATATGGCAGAAAAATATTCCAGAAATGTAACATTTATTTGACAGTCAAAAACCAGTAAATATAACTTACCCTACTAATCTATGAAATAAAAATATATATGCATGTTAGCAGAATAAAAAATACAAATAATATTGTTATTCTAATAGATGTAGAAAATATTAGACAAAATTCAATACACACTCATGATTAAAAATTCTGAGCAATCTAGGAACAGAATGTAACATTCTCAACTTGATAAAAATTCTGATCAATCTAGGAATAGAATGGAACATTCTCAACTTGATAAAAAGACACAGACATCTGTGAAAAACCCAAAGCAAACATCATGCTTAATGGTAAAGTGTCAACTACCTTCCCCCTTAAACTGGGGGAAAACACAAGTATATCTCCTCTCACCACTTTTTTTCAACATTGTACAGCATGTTCTGGATAATGGGAAAAGGGATGAAAAAGAAATAAAAATATGTAGATCGAAGTATAAAAGTAAAATTCTATTTGCAGACAAATGTGGAAAATGGAAAAAATGTGGAAAATGAAGAAAATTCTAAGGAATTTTTAAAGAGCTATTCAACTGATAAGTGAGCTCAGCAAAAGTGACGGGATATGGGATCAATGTTTAAAAATCAATTCAATTTCTATATATTTGCAATTAAAAAAATAGAAATTGAATTAAAAAACTATTTATAATATTTATAAGGACATGGCATGCTTAAGGATAAATCTGACAAAGTACAATATTTATAAACTGACAACTCTACAAGTTGGCCAGGGAAATTAGAAGACTGACATACATGGAAACGCTTGCTATGCTTATTGATTGAGAGAATCAAATACTAGCAAAGTGCACGTTTTCTCCAATATTTCAATAGGGCAAATACAATTTCATTAAAATCCCACCAGGCTATTTCACAGAAATTGACAAATCGATTCTAAACTTTATGTGCCTCTAAAGTTTATGTTTAAAACTGAAGGATGTAGCATAGCAGAAATATTTTTTAAAAGGAAGAACATAATTAGAAAACATACACTTCCTGATTTTAAGACTTACTCTAAAGTTATAGTGTGGTAATCAAGAGAGTGTGAGATTATCATAAAGGTAGATGTACGTATCAATGAAACACGACTTTGGCTTTTAGACCAGATTGAGTGAAAAACCTGGATTTATTCTCCTCTCTGCAAAAAAATCCCCAAATGGATGAATCAGCAGTTTCCCCAGACCTGGGCTATAAGGTTATGAGAGTTGTAATTCCTAAGAGATGGGAAACAAAGTCCAGTCTCCAAATGCCCTGACAGTGCCAAGGCTGCAACAGAGAAAGGGCAACCAGGGCAGAGCCCAACAGACGACCCCAGTGGGGGAAGCCAGACTGTCCACAGTGGCTAGCAAACCCCGCACAAGGTGCTGGGGAGAAATCATGACTACTCAAGTGGATCTCTCTGGAGTATTCAGCTGATTACTTATTAGTGCTTTGTGTGAGGAAATTCCTTAAGGTTGGCAAAAAAGCACGTGAAAGAGTTAGAGATAAGAGAGCTCAACACTCTTGCAGGGCTGGGAGTAGCGTCTAGTCCCTCCAGCCAGTTGAAAGAAACCTCCTGATTCACAAAGGATTGGGTAGAGCTCCCCGAAGAGTCTTGCCTTAGTAGTGCAGAGTAAATAGACCTTGGCTGAGCAATGCTTGTAACAAATATTACAGGCTACGCTCAAAAGGATCAAATGATTTAAAAATAACTTAACAGGTTCTAGAACCAAATATTTATTGGAATATGAACACATCCAGCAACCAATGTGGTTAAAATTCTAATGTCCAGCATTCAGTAAAAGTTTCCAGAGCATGAAAAGAATAAGGAAACCATGAACCACAGGAGGAGAAAAATTAGTCAAAACTGTTTCAGAACTGACATAGATGTTAGAATTATCAACTAGGACCTGACACATTGATTCTAACTCTATGCTACATATTCAAAAAGTTAAGGTGTGTTGTGACATGTAAGATATTAAAAAAGGATCCAAATTTAACTTGTAGAGATAAAAACTACAATGTAGTAAATGGGATTAAAGGCAGATACGACAGTACAAAGCATCAGTGCTAGAAACTGTCCAGAATACAGAAGAAAAGTGAAAAAACACGGTGGACCAGGCATCAGTGATGGACGGGACAGCTTCGTATGGCCTAATGTACATTTCCTCTGAATCCCCGATGAAGAGAAAGGAGGGGGCTTCGCAAAAAATATTTGAAAAAATAATGGCCAACAAATTCCAAAATTCCAAATTTTATAATAACTATAAATTGATAGATCTTAGAGAAGCTCAGAAAGCTTCAAGAACTACTTTAATGGAAGGACGAGAGAACACAAAAGCAAACCCATGCATTTAAACCCCGAAAGAGGGTCCAACGTATGTCAGTGGGGGGAAGTAACTGGATCGCAGACTTCCCCTACATTCATTAACCAGGCCATGTGTACACTAGGGACCGGGATAAACCCTGGAACCAAATAGAACTTGGGACATTGTTTCTGAATGCATACTGATGTCAAGGGATCCATCGTGTCACTATTTCCTGCCCATCCAAGTAGAGCTTTTACGAGAAGATAATAAATCTGCTTCAGAAAATGCATAGTGGGATTTCAGACCTACTCAGAGATGATTCCTCAACTTACCATCTAGCTTAAATATTTATCTTCAGTAACTGGAGAAAAAAAAATTACTGATTGGTATTTGTTTGTATGCATATATGTGTGTGTGTGTGTGTGTGTATTTATGTATGTATATACATATATGTATGTATGTAAACAGCTTTTTTGAGATAGAATTCATCCACTTAAGGTGTATATTCCATGGTCCTTAATATACTCTCAGAGCTGTGCATCTGTTACTATAATCAATTTCAAAATATTTCATCAGCCCCTAAAGAAGCCCATACTGTGTCATCTCCAAATCCTCCTACCTTCCCGCCCTCGAACCACTTTTCTACTTTCTGTCTATGCATTTGCCAATTCTGACACTCAAAACTGGAGACACAAGATGTGGTCTTTTGTGTCTGGGTTCTTTCACTTAGCAAAATGTTCTCAATGTTCAGCCCCACTGAGGCACGTATGAATACTTCATCTTTAGTTCATGGCCAAGTATAGATTTATTTATCTGTGGTTATTGTTTGTTTATATGTGGTTTGTTTTCCACCTGTTGGCTAGTTGTTATGACTTATACTGATAGGAACATTTATGTACATGTTTTTGGGGCGATACATGTTTTCATTACGTTTGGGAATATTCTTAATATAATGAAAACAATATTCTTAACGTAATGTTGGATCAGACGGTGTGTTTGACTGAGAACTACCAGACTTTTTTTCAAAGTGGATGCACCATTTTATATTCCCACCAACAGGACGTGAGGGTTATGGTTCTGATTTCCTCACATTTTCACGAAGCCTTCTTATCACTTCTTTCTTATTATAGCTATGGTAGTGGCTGTGAAGTTGTATCCCATTGTGATTTTTATTTGCATTTCTCTGATGATTTATGACGTCAACTATCTTTTCATGTGCTATTTAGTTATTTGTATATCTTCTTGGGAGAAGCATCCATATAGATCTCTTTCAGTTTGAGAATTTGTCTTTTTATTATTCATATGCGAGCCCATTGGCTCTTTGATCCTTGAGTAAGCTGTCAGAAGGGCTATTGGAATTCCATTGGGGTAGTCCTCATTTATACAGTAAATAAAAAAGGTATTTTAATATCCCTGAGGAAATCACAGAGATTAGAACTATCATTAAATACTGGAAAGATGCAAAGGCAGAGTATCTTATAAATATTTATTTCCATTTATTTATCTCATTTGGGTAGTGCAAAATAGGGGGACCTTGCCATAAAACAAAGGTACCCTGTGTACCTCCAATTGGATCTGACATTATATGTGGTCATATCTGTTGAATGCCTGATACACAACTTTTGACATTGTCAATACTTTTTAGTTTATTCCAATGAGCAGGGCCTACAGAAGTTTGCTTTCACTTGGCAGAGGTTTAACTCAAGATATGCTAACCTCCTAATTATGTACTTCACATAAATCAATAGAAAATTTGGCTTTCTCAGTCTAGCATTTTGATAACACTGCAATGATAGGTCTTGGAAAGCAAGCATATTTAGCTAGCTAGATGCCTTATAAATAAGATAAGAAATCAATTTCTCAGTGAAATTTGTGGCATTCCAATAACTTAAGACATCTTGAAATATCTCCTCCAAAATGAGAAAATCAACTGTGCTTTATACCAAGAAGCTTAGTGATCTTATTTGGATTTTGGAAGTGATAATAAGCTATATTTGTGTTTGATGCTCGAATCATTTACTGGGAAACACAAAAGTCCCTCTGTTTCAAGAGTTGGAAGCAAGAGAAAGTTCTGGTAAGGTAAATACTATGAAATCCAACTTTTATGACCTGATAGACTTAGTGTTTGAAGTGCTTGTGACAGATTGTGATGCTGTGACTAGCCTGTGGCAAATCTCCACAGAGAAGTCACAGAAGGCCAATATTTTTAGTTCTTACAAGTTTTTGACATATAATGTTTTTTAAGAAACAATTCCTAACTCATTTTAGTAACCTTGCAAATCTGGACTCCATTAGTTTAGATGTCCTAGCACCTAAGCAAAGAATGCTTCTGTCAGGAAACATAGCAATTATGCTATTGCATTAGGAAATTAAGAATATTAGAAATTGGCCATTTGTGGCCCAGATCCACCAGAAATGAAGTCCATACTTTAATTGTCAAAGACCGCTGATCATCTGAGGTTCTCATTAAATACAAGAGAAGTATGATGAAGGAAGATGGAAATCATAAAGGAATCACTTGATAATTTCAGAAATAAGAACAATACCTGCCACCCAAATTCCCTTCCTTAATGACTAAGGAATATTTTTATAAATTTTAACTAATTCCCCTGAACTTTCTTTTGCATGCATCCCACTATTAGGTATTTATGTGAGTAGTATGATGGGGTTACTTTGGTAATCCTAGAAAGCCAATGAATGGCCAAAAATCCACCACTCAGAACTGAATCAGGTAATTCACAGGAATTTGACTGGAATCTTTATAACAGCACAGTAAGAAGTTTACTGAATTATGAGAGACCGTGATACTGTACAGGCAATAGGTGTGTTTTGTTCTTCTAACTTTCATGTAGTTTGGGTAAGAAAGGTGTAAATGGGAATGTTAGGCAGCCAGAGATGAGTGACTGCAGTTGGCATTTGACTGCAGTATTTGTAGCTGACTGGTATTTCAATGCCCTCGTCCAAATGGCACCTTGGTCTCTCTTTCTGAATAATCTTCCATTGTGTATGATCACAAAAGGAGAGGCCAACTCCCAGTGGAAAGAGTACAGGGGCCAGCCTGTCCCATTCACACCTGGGCAGGCAGGGAATGAATATTGGAGGCAGAGTTAGCCCAAGATCCTGAGGTCCTTGAATCTTGGAGCAGACCACTCAACGCTGCAAGAGATGGTTAGTGGTTCTTCCCCAGTGCCTATAGCACAGTGCCTCAGAGACACCCTGTTCCAACTGCCTGACCCCTCTGTGTCTCCTGCTGTCCAGTCTTTCAGAGATCCTGGGGCCTGCCTGGTTTTCAAACCTAGTCCTCTAGCCTTCATTCAATCTTGGGAGACCCAATATCTTTCCAATAAATTATTCGAGCCTAGGTGATCCAGCTACTTTATGGTTTATTATAGCTATGTGTCCTGATTTATATAATACTCTCTGTATGGTTTTATTTATGGCTGTACATTCAAACTCCCTAGGAGAAAAGAATCAATTTAGTTGGTCAGCCCCCATTCAGCAAGATCCCAGCAGGGTGCATATGTCAGGAAACTCAGCCTTCAGGTCACTCCCCAGAGTACACATTCTGTTCTGTGGTTAAGGACCCATCCTAGTCAAGCCCTCTCTTTGGCAGAGTCACACACTATGTTACGTTCAACTAAGCAAAATCACTATGAGGACATCTTGAGAAAGGGTCTTGTAACTCACGAATAAGGGCTCTTCATCCAGGTGCTCTGAGCTTCTCCCAAAGGACAACATAACTGGTTTGTATCTTGCGTGGCCTCATAAGGGCAAAGTAGAAAGTTCTGAAGATTTTGTTTTCCGTGTCAGTGAACTCTAGCTGCTGTAAAACCTTCCCATAGTGCTCCCTGAGAGCTTTCGGAAATACTCACAGGTGAATCACAGGTGAAGTTCAGTCTTGTCCCTCTTTACCTTCTTAACCTCCTCAGCTTATCATCTGTACTTTCAAGAGCTCCACTTCCAGCCCAGGGGGTACAAGTCGCTGATCCCTGTTTTTTTAAGGCATTGCACAAAGGTACAATTTGTATTCTGTGGTCTGAAAAGGCAATGCAGAGGTATTGAGAAGAGAAAAAGCAGGTTCTTTGTGAACACAGAAAGCTTAGGCCTAGAAAGGAAAAGCCTTGTGGAATGTTAATTGCTGCGGGTGATTATGACAAAGAGATGGGTGTTTTGTTCTTTTTCAAAAGTGAGGGTGCAATGTGTGATGACAAATATTGATGAAGTCCTTTTACTTTAATTGTGCTTCCAGAATCTAGACTACCTTGCCTGCTGCTAGTTGCCATTCACCTTCATTATAGTTTTTGCAAATTAGACAGTCACTCCATGGGTGTCTGGCATAGGTGCAGAAGGCGATTACTGCTTCGGAAAAATATATTATGAAATGTACAGACTTTGCTGTTATAGGTATTATGCTTCTAACCCAGAGAGTCTCCATCTTTTGTCCCTCTTGTGATGAATGCTGGCTCCCCCAAACATTCAAAACAGAGAAACTAAAATCCAATATTCATATCTCAGCATAACAAGAATAAAATGCTGTTAGGCAATTTGTCAGTGTTTATTAACTGTGACCTAGAAAAATGTAACCAGGGCAGTGCCTTCTCATACATGTGTGACAAGTTGAGATTTCTTTTCTACCCCTTCTTTCTAACCCTCCCCTTACTCAATCACTGGTAAGACAGAGTGAGAGCAACCCAGTTAGGCTAGGAATGTGCAGGGAGCTGTCAGTTGCAGGGTCTGTATGTGTGTGTGTGTGTGTGGGGGGAGCTCCTTGAGGAGAATGTAACGGACTTACAGGCTGCCCCAGTGACTTCTGGGATCCAACGAGCCCATCAGAGACTCTCCAGTGCCGTGGGAATCTCTGAACTGACTAGCATACATTTTGGACTCTGAGAGGAAGGACAAAACCACTGCCCCGGGAGAAGGAGAGAAAATCAGAGGGAGAAGATACTCACAGACCTCACATCCATTCTGCCTGAACTGACAGATGACTCCCTGCAGAAAGAAAACAACAAAACGAAATAATCACCAAAAACAAAAACAAAACCAAAAATCCCCAACAATTTAACACTTTCCTCTGTCCTGTGTATGTGTACTTGGGGCGTATCTTTCAATAAGGGAGTGTGCACGAGCATCCTCCAAGGCATTTGTTGTGGCCATAACTAAAGGGTCGTCTGGGCTATGCTCACATTTTGTCTATTCCCTGTTAGAGGAGTGGAATGTAACATATCGCAACAGAGGCCTGTCAAAGCGGCACACTAGCATGTCATTGGGGAGTTGCTTCACACTGCAAAGCACGCCCAGCCACCGTTAGGTCACCTCTCAGTAGATAGAGATGCATTCTATGGAAATAGCATGCATTAAGAAGGAATAATTCACTCTCAGAGGCTACTCCAGGCAGCCCAGAGAATTAGAGCATTGCTCATCACCACTGAAAATACAACTGTATTATAGCCTTCATATGAAACCTATAAATTAGCTTCATAGTAGGGCTGAGTACATTGGATACTTTTTCTTCCATTCTTGAGATACTTTGCTAAAAAGACTATGTTCTAGCTCCATCCATGTAAACACGAAAGAGGTAAAGTCTCCATCTTTCTTTAAGGCTGCACAGTATCCCATGGTATACATATACCACAATTTATTATTCCATTCGTGGGTCGATGGGCACTTGGGCTTCTTCCATGACTTAGCAATTATGAATTGGGCTGAAATAAACATTCTGGTACAGATGTCTTTGTTATAATGGGATTTTTGGTCTTCTGGGTATATACCTAGTAAAGGAATTATAGGATCACACCTATGGTGCATCTTAGAAGGGTACAGGTGAAACTTACCAAATGCAGAATACAAATGTCTTAACACAATAACTAAGAAAATACCATGAAGGCTATGTTAAACAGTTTGATGAAAACATTTCAGATTGTACATAAAACCAGCACATTGTACCCCTTGATTGCACTAATGTATGCAGCTATGATTTAATAAAAAAGAAAGAAAGAAAGAAAGAGAAAGAAAGAAAGAAAGAAAGAAAGAAAGAAAGAAAGAAAGAAAGAAAGAAAGAAAGAAAGAAAGAAAAAGAAAATACAACTGTAACTTAGAAGTTAAATAGTCATCATGGTGGCCCCAGCGCAATTCGAGTAGGAGCATTTGCTGCACTTACTTTGGGGCCAAGTTGGAGGCATAACTACTGTTATTAGTTTCTATTGCTTAAGTTGACATAGGCTTTGATGGGATAAGTGAAGATGGTGAAAAAATTAGATTCACAATGCATTTCAGCAGGAGCTTTGGGTGACTTCATCCAAGGGAAAGAGAATTCAGCAGCGTGTGTCTCCCTGGTCCGCCTGGGCTGTCCTCTCTCCTGCCACTTCCTCACTGAGTACTTAGCCCACTCTTTCCTCTGCCTCCCTCATTATCACCTGGGGAACCTGTTCCTGAGCCCAATATCACAGCCCGGAGACAAACTTGCAACCATCTCTCTAACAAAGTCATTCCGCTGTGATGTGAATGTGTTCTCCTTAAATTCATCTAATCCACAAGGCATTTGAAAGGGGGCCTTTGGGAGGCGATTAGGTCATGAGATGAAAACCTCATGAGTGGGATTAGTGCCCTCATAAAAGAGGCCCCAAAGAGCAACCTTGCCCCTTCCACCATGTGAGGACACAAAAATAAGATACTGGTATCCATACACCCAGAAAAGGACACTAACAAGACACTGAATCTGCTTTGACCTTGGACTTCTCAGCTTCCACAGTATGAGAAATAAATTTCTATTATTTACAAGCTACTCAGTTATGGTATTTTGTACAGAATAATACTAAGATATACTTCCACCAGGAAATCCTTGAGCCATTTCACTTGATTTTCACAAAAACTCTGTGATTCAGATATAATTATTATTCCCATTTCACAGACTAGGAAAATCGAGCCGAGCAAGGTTAAGTAATTTAAGCTCACATGTTAGGAAGTGGTAGAAATTAGATTAAACTCAAGTTGATCTGATATGCAAAAGACAGACTTTACTAATTTACAAGCCAGGCTCATAGTCTTTTTTTGACAATGATATCAGTAATTCTTTCTGAGTGGGATAGCATCACAGCCTCTGTCTGTCGTGACTCACTCCTATTCTCCAACACACACACCCTCGGCCTTCACAGCAAAAGTTCCCTTCTTCTGTCTCTGAACTATTGTTTAACTATCTAGTAGCTACTGACCTTCTATCACTTCACTGAAAACATTCATTAATCTACTGAAAAATCCAATAGATAGATTTCACACAAATATTGAAACAAAAGGGCTACGGACTTACTTGGGAAATCAAGAAAGCACTAAAATAACAGAGTCCCCGAGAAACACAAATTTCCAATCCACTTGACATGACCTGCCACCTTTGGTAAAACGAGATCATGTATTTCTTATGGTTCATGAGGCTTTCCTCTTCTCTTGAGTCTCAAAGTAAAGTCAGTAAAAATGTTAGCATTTTATTTTTCATATTCTTGAACAACTTCTAAATTAAAAAGAATCAGGTGTCTAATATGCTTATGGCATAAAGCAAACCACAACTAATTTATAGATATCATTGATTCATGGAACCAGTTTTTGGTCTTACTTTCCAGACATTTGATGTTCCTTATCTTAAAGGACATTCAAGTTTTGGGTTGTATTTTAGGTTATAAATGTTTCAATTTGTACTTATGAGAATCCCTCTATTGTGCTCAGTATTGTGATAGGCAATTTGCCTTTATTATATTATTTAATAGAATATAGACAAATTGAGGGTAAAATTTCCACTTAATATAAGCTCCCTTTTATTGTATATTGTTATAAACATCTTATAGTTTATTAGCCCTTTTAAAATAATCCAATGTGCAGTTAATGTTTGAAAGAACATATGATAAGAGGCAGGGTTAATAGGGAGGGTTAATAGGGGGACCACACCTATGGAGCATAATGTAAGTACAAGTTGGATCTATCAGGTGTAGAACACAAATCTCTTAATGCTGTAATGGGGTAAATGAGGTAAAAGCTATGTTGATTTGTAGCATGTGAGAACTCCAATTTGTACAAAAAATCAACACATTGGAACACATAATGGCATAAATGTATGTATGATCTATGTACAAATGATTTAATAAAAAAAGAAAGAACATATGATATATAACATATACCACATATGAAGGACATATGTATATATACATATACACATACACATATATGCATACATAGGATATTATAAAGCATGCATGTGGGTATATGTAATTTTAGTTTTTGTCTACACTGCATGAAGCAAATATAGATTTTTCCATAATTGTTTGTCAGTTTCTTGGTTTAGTGAAAAGGAACAAGCATGTTGCAGTTTAGGCTCAAACATGAGGCTGAACAAATTATAACTATGAGACAATCATAAATAAGCGTCTTTTACACAAGCTTTTATTTAGCTTTTAACACGGTCCAGGCACTGTGCTATGCTCAGAGGGTGAAAGATACAGCAGCTGTCATCTGTGTCCAAAGTATTATCTAGCGAAGAGACAGGTGGGTCTTGTACTCATCACTCCTTTCTCTAGAGGGTGGTTAACAAGTTAAGTTGGCTGCCATAGGTACGCTCAGACTTAATTTCTGCAGAACTCAAATGATGTCATCAAGAAAGAGCCTTCAGTTCTCCCTTAGCGGCAGAGATCAGCACCACGTGGAACCCGATTCTTTGCACTGCTATTGTGTTCTATAGGGATAAGGCGCGGAAAGTGTTTGCAGGGACGTCCCTTGAGCCTATATGTCCGAGGAAGCCTGGACTAGCAGCAAATCAGCCCAGTACCTGAAAAGCAGGGGCATTACTCAGGGGGAAGGAGGAGGAAGGGAACCTAGGAATTTTCATTGGTTTCTGTGTACCAATGACAGGGGGCCTTGACAAAATAGAACAATGCTTCAGGTAAATTTATCTAGAGTCTAGTAAATTCCTCACACTCAGCTTTGACACATTTGAATAAAATCTATATATTCAAACTTATGACTTTCCTGTTTTCATTTAGGGAATTTGGAATTTTAATTTTAAAAATATCAATTTCACTAAAAAGAGCAAAATCTAAGGATTTGACTCACACTGATTTTCACCATTATTCAAAATGAAAACTGAAGTCAGAGTTTTCAACTATGAATGAGTGTGTTAGATTATATATTGAGTGTGGTTAAAGAATCCAAGTGTTCCACTTAAAAGTCATCGTAGAGTTTAGAATCAGAGACCCAGAATTGGGCTTTATAACTCTGAGTATTCATAGCTCAACTGCTTTATCCAACTTTCAGAGTTATTGTGAAGATAAAAGGTCATTTTCATAATGAATGTACCATGTAGTTAATGCTCAACAAATTATAGTTATTATAATATTATAATTAATACTATTAATTAATATGATATTATAATATAATTATATAATAATAATATGGTAGAATTAATATTATTATATTATATATTAAAAGACATTCAAGTTTGGGAATTCTGCAAACTCACATATGACTTCCATTACAACCCTCACACTCCCAACTATTTAGCTCATTTAACCTAATTCCCCAAATACAAAACAAGCACATTTTCTCTTATATTTAGTGAAAATGAAATCACTTTAACACACTGACTATTCACCTCTGCACGGATGAGAAATTTGACATCAGCTTTCATTTTCAAATCCAAGTCCTTCACATTTTGAATGATAAAAAAGACAAGCACGAGTCATATGTTTTGGATCCCCCATAGCTAGTGTGATTGATATATATATAATAATTCTTTAAAATTCTGGACTATTTAAATTAAAAGAAAAGGAAGTCAGATATGCAAATTTTGGGTTTTTTGCAGTTTTTGGCTGAGGCTGGGTTTGAACCTGTCACCTCTGACATATGGGGCTGGCACCCTACTTCTTTGAGTCACAGACGCCTGTGTCTCAAGTGGCTAAGGCGCCAGCCACATATACCTGAGCTGGCGGGTTCAAATCCAGCCCCGCCCGCCAAACAACAATGACGGCTGCAACCAAAAAAAAAAAAAAAAAAAATTGTCAGGCCTTATGGCAGGTGCCTGTGGTCCCAGCTACTTGGTAGGCAGAGGCAGGAGAATCCAGGAGTTGGAGGTTGCTGTGAGCTGTGATGCCACAGCACTCTGCCCAGGGTGACAGCTTGAGGCTCTGTCTTAGAAAAAAAAAAAAGTCTACAGTCATACCACCCTGAACGCCTGATCTTATCTGATCTCAGAAGCTAAGCAGGGTCGAGCCTGGTTAGTGCTTGGACGGGAGATATGCAAATTTTATGTCAAATGTTTGCCATCCTCCTACAAAGAATAGAGGGCAAGAGTTCTTAACTCTAAGAGCTTTCTTATCTTTGGAATTTCCAGTTGGATTTATAAGAAGTGGAAGGCAGCTGTGGGTGCAAATGAATGAGTGGAAATTATTTTCCAAAGATGCCTAAGGCTCTTCTGCTTGTATGTAGCTACTGGTTCTCCGAAGGCTGAGAGACACTAAGGTGCCTTCACTAGCATTACATTGGGCCACAGCTCTGAAGACCTGTGTGCTGTTCATCTCTGCACATCTCTGCCATCTTCCTGTTTCACTTTGTTTAATCCTCAGCACTAACATCGGGGCTGCTAACATCTTCATCAATGACAAAGAAACTGAAACTCCTAGAGGATGAATATCTTATCCCAGGTAAGACGTCCAGTGTGCAGGGGGTCTAGGATTTGGCTCTCACTAAGTCTACTGAAACAGAACATTAGGCTGAGATCACATTTATTTGGAAATAAGCATAAGTTGTTTTCCAACTAGCCAACACTAGCGATGATCAGTTGTAAAACCCATAAATGAATTAACAATTTCTTGAGACTCGAGATGAGATTAAAATAATAGCAATGCAATAATGTATGTTAAAAGAGGGGATATCTAAAAACCCACACTGTCTACAGCTTCTCTGCTTTCAAAGGAGAGAGCGGTATAATGAATACCCAAGGAGGAATGAATCCTGCACTGCTCCCTTCAGTACCTAGTGTAGGGGTTCTGTTTAGAAGAACATAATAGTGAGACTTCAATACGCAACGGGCAAAAGACTATTTTGCTGGTAGAATGTGTGGAGGTCGCATCTGTCTGAATGGTGAGACGAGCAGTCTGTGTCTTTCAGGTTTAGGGCACAGGAGAGAGAAATAATAAAGAGAGAGGGAGCTGATTACCACGGCCACAACCTACAACCTGTTTATTGTAAGGGAACTAGAAATATGTTTTTAAAGGGACTGTTAAGACTTTATTTATTTATTTTTTTGCATTTCTGTAGCTCAAAAGAAGCTTTTGTTCCAAATATTTGGTAAAATCAGCTGTACGCAAAAGACCTTGGGTGTGAGTAGTTTGGGTGAAGGAACTGAGGAAAGGGCTGATTTCCATGTCTGCATTCTCATAAAGATGAGAACAGGGGAGGTTGTAAGAAGCAAGAAGCCCCAGCCAGAAGCCACCAGAAGAATGGTAGCCCTGGGGAGGGGATGTCACTGAACTCCTGGGCTTTACAGGGAAGCCTCCTAATAACAGGGAAAGCAAGGAAGAGTTTTGGTCACCAGCAGTCAAACCTATTAAAGTCATTTTGGGAGACTGTTTCTTTAGAGAATAAATACCTGTGAAGATGTCTCCGGGGCTGTGAGAAACTACCGGGACTATTGGGTGAGCGCTTTCCAGAAACTTGAAAAAAGACCTCCAGGAGTTGGTCTTAAACGCTGCTCTGGGAGCCAAGCTACAGGGCTCAGAACCCACCTGAGACAACCATTGAAGTGGTTAAGGTTCAGAGTAAGTGTCTGTATTCTCTCTTTTTTTTTTTTGGCTTTTGTTTTTATTTTCTTTTTGAGACAGAGTCTCACTTTGCTGCCCTCAGTAGAGTGCTATGGTGTCACAGCTCACGCAACCTCAAATTCTTGGGCTTAAGTGATTTTCTTGCCTCAGCCTCCCAAGTAGCTGGGACTACAGGCGCCCACCACAAGGTCCAGCATTTTTTTTTTAAGAGGTGGGGGTGGGGGTTCACGCTTGCTCAGGCTGGTCTTGAACTTGTGAGCTCAGGCAATCCTCCTGCCTCAGCCTCCCAGAGTGCTAGGATTACAGGTGTGAGCCACCATGCCCCGCCTTTATATTTTCTTTCTTAGAAGGAAATAGGAGAGAATAAATTATTAGGAGAACAGGAAAGGTGTTGTCACACCCCCTGTGTCAATTTGTCTCCCCAAAGTGCTAAATTTGCTCCCCTGCCCTAAGAAAAACATCTAAATATCTAGAGAAGAGTAAAAGGTGAAAGGTGCCTGATAAGGCAGAGAACATCACCAGTCAGCTGCTACTTAGCTGCCAAGTCATTTCTGTGACCCCTGAAAGCCGAGCTGGGATACACCATCTATTGAAGGTGGAAAATGTCAGGAGATTCTGGCTTCCTGGCCTCTGGCATGGTGAAGAGTGTGTAAATCTCCCAACAGGGTTTTGGCTCAGGAGATCCGTAACCCATCCTGTGTAAGGGGTCTGTATACTTTGAAATTGGCAGCCCTTTGAAAGCAGAGACTCTTTTACTTCTGTTTATAGCACCAGAACCTCTCTTTGCCAAATGATAACTTTGATTGCTTGTTTTGTACCAATAATAAGCATTTATTAAGCTACTTTATTATGTAGTGCTAAGTTTTTAGGTAGAATTATGTGATTTAATTCTCACAAAAATGTTGTGAAGTAGATTGTCTGATCCCCACTTTGTAGATGATAACAGAGGCTTGGAAAAATTAAGGGAATTTTCCCAAGGTCACAGAACTTTTAGTTGGCGAAGTCAGAATATGAACTGAAGTCCTTCGACTTCCTCTAATTGTCGGATTTAATTGACCAGAAGAATACATGAATAAATCAAGAGATTCCCTGAGATAAACCTTAGTTCCTGAATCTCCTGCTTACTAATGATCTGTTTTTCTCTTCCACTGCCTTCTAACAACCCACCACGTACCAATACTGCCCAGGCTTGCCTGACCTTGAGTACTGATCAAGTGCAGTAGTAACTCAATTCATTGCATTCTCTTTTATATTGCATGCATGATATAGTGACTTGAAACTTTGTCCTTAAAATGCTAGGCACAAACCGTTAAAATGCAGTTCTAGTAAAATAAAACCAGAGATCAAAGCTGGAAATAGCTTACGTTTATTTGGATTTCACCAGGGGAACATTAGCTCTTTATGACATTTGAAAGATGAAGCTTTTTATGATCTTTCTATAATAGGTTTACCAAAGCACTCTATCTTATTTAAATTCCAGTGATTCTAAAGAAAAAAAATTGTGCGTCCTAAGTTCTCTCTCAGTTGATGGACTTTAATCATTCATGACTTTAAAAAATTGTTCAGTAGAAGTGAAATATAATTTGACTGGATTCTATAAGAAAAATCTAGAAGTTTGTTCTGGGAGTCACTATTTAAATGGCAATGCACAGTGAATGGCTAGATATGTCAGATATGAGAACACTGCTTTCTCCACCTGCTGGGAGTGATTTGATTTAATTATTCTCTCGTTATGCTTGGCTACTCCTTCTATAACTAATTAGTAACAATGTCCAGCCTAAATTAAATACTTTACTTTTTCGAGTATTTCATTCTTTGCAATATTTTAATGGAATTAAAATAAGAAAAGGAAAATAAAAAAGCATGTTGACTACTCAAAAGCAGACATTGCTGTGTTTTTGCCATGCAGTACAGAATAAGAATGAATGGCCAAAAGGAAGCAGGAGGGAAGTGAAGCCCTCTTCATTACGTCCGAGAGAAGGACTTCGCCCCTCTATGTATAATTAAAGCTAACTATCAGATATAATTAAGAGGCAGTCATTATTACCATTAATTATCTAATGTTAATTCAGGCATTCAGAATATTCTAGCTAGGGTATAGCTCAATGAAGCTTTAAGCAAAGAACATAGCCAAGGAGGTTTGCAATGATTTCAGGATTTAAATTTTAGAACATAGGCTGGCGTGGTGGCTCACACCTATAATCCCAGCACTCTGGGAGGCCGAGGGGGATGTATAGCTTGAGCTCAGGAATTCAGAACTAGCCTGAGCAAGAGTGAGACCCCATCTACACTAATAACAGAGAAACTAGCCAGGCTGGGCATAGTGGCAGGCACCTGTAACCCCAGCTGAGGATTGCTTGAACCCAGGAGTTTGAGGTTGCTATGAGCTATGATGGCATAGCACTCTACCCAGGGTGACAGAGTAAGACTCTGTCTCAATACATAGATAAATACATTTTAGAAGATAAAGAGGAAAGATTAAGATCTGCATCAGGGCTACCCACAGGCTCTGCTGCTGAGTAAAAGGTGCATATCTTTACGTCCGACTATCAGGGTCATACAACATGAAGCAATTGCCTATTGGCTCCATCTGGGCCAGTGGTTTTCAAGCCATGTTCTTTGGAGCTCTGCATCATTTTTTGAGCATTGCTTATGGTGACAATTCAATAATTTGTCATGGTTCTAGAAAAAGGTCTTCAAGAATATTTGGGGTCTCCTTAGGGATGGTTCAGAGAGAGGCTGAGTGAACAGAGCTGTGGCCCTATAACTAGTCTCTAACAGAGCAAGACTATGTAACTTGATTTTAAGTGGTATTCCACAAATGATTTCATTTCAAAATAGAGTTCTGTTACTAATGTATGTTAGAGTAGTGCACCTGGCTCTTTTTTCTTTAGTTTTTCAGGTCTCAGCTTGAATATCATCTTTGAGACAGAGAGAATTTTTCTAACCCTCCCCCTACCCAAGACATCCTTTCCTTTCGAATCCTCTTTATCTCCTTCTTTACCTCTCACCAAAACTTTAATTGCTTTTGGTTGTTCCATCACATACTTTTGAATTGTCTAGTTCCTGTGCAGACAGGAAGCTCTGCTAGAGCAGGTATCTTATTTTCCTTGATTTGGGCCCTGTCCCCTGAAACTTGCATTTGCCCGACACATGGTAACTCCTAAGTCAATTTGCCATCAAGAACTGAATGAATGAGTAAATGTGATCCTAGCTGTCTTCATCCTCCAGGCATGCTTGATTATGTCTGTGTGCCAGGAAAGAGAATTCTTTCCTATCCAATAACCTACACAGGGCGCGTTCTGGGCAAGAACCAGTCAACAGGAAAGTCAAGTCAAGGTAATGATCTTTAGTTCAATTTTTGCCCCATTTAAACACTTTGCTCTTCTGCCTGCAGGTCTGCTTTCCATAAGATGCTAGAGTATGTGCACGCACATATGCCAGCTGAAAGTCATAATTTTAAAGATAGTCAAACCAACGTATTTTATTCAGATTATCTGTACCACCTGGGGTGTAGTTACTATAAAACATTGTGGAATAATGTTGATAAATGCTAAAGAGTGGGAAAATAGATTTGCCAGAAACCAATGAAACTGGCTATCTTGCTGCAGGTGTAGCCCCTGTGGTTTCTTGTCTAACACAAGTTAAGGGGAAATAAAGGAAACGTTCAGTCCCCGTCCTGAGGTTCCCTCCTAATCCCTTCTGGTCACTCCTGTCACCAGGGACTCTTGTCTCAGAAAAGAAAGAGACCCTCGGGGTCTCTAGTTGCTTGTGATTCTGTGTGTAAATTTATGATTCTTAACTTAGAGACATTGATAATGACCTTTTAAAAAAGAGCGGGAGGGGAGACGAAAAAGGGATAGTAAGTAGACTGTAACATAAACTTACAAATTAAACCAAGTCTCCTGGAGAACTACCCTGCCAATTCAGGCTTGGCTGGACACTAGAAAGTACTTCTGACAGTTCATCTTTTCCTTTTATTAAAAAATAGATTTTATTTTCTTATCAAAAATGAATGACTATGGTTTTTTTCAACAGGAGTTGTACCCTTCATTGTTATTGTTATTTTCTTCAGGACACCTAGTATTTTCAACTCTTTTCAGGTCTTTGAACACCAAGTAACCAAATAATAAACTGCCCTCAGTTTGATTGAATTTCCAAAGTAACCATGAAAGATTTTGAGAATCAAGAGCCTGAATTCACTTAGGGGAAATCAAATAGTGTTTTTTGAATCTCATCAATAAATAAGGGCTGTGGATAATTGATCATCTGAATTGCTAATTTTCCTGTGTGAATGGTGTCTAACCTCAGCTGATATACTGTTAAGTAATCAGTTGGGGGTGTCTATGGGGTGGTGGGTAATTGCCCCTCGATAGAAAGGAAAAAAGCTTGAAAAGCTTCGTTCTACCCCATAGTATGAGGCCTCTTATGGTATAAAACTACAAGGGCTAAGAGTCGGGACTCAGGCTTCAATTTATTAAAACAAAAAACAAATCACTGCCAGCCAATGAACCAAGAGGCCCACGTGTTAGACACAGGGGAATATTGAAAAATGGAAGAAGGTACAGGGTGCTAAATGAAATCTTTATATAGAAAAATAGAAAATACATCTAATAATGTCAGTGGCTATTAAATGCCCTGCAGGAAATACTTTCAGTGTAAATTTTTCCTCACCAGATCATACATTCCAAGGTAAATGATATTATCTCCATACACAGAAAATGAATTGCTCCATACACAACAAATAAAAGATAAGAATAATAAAAATGTTAAGATTACAAAACACAGGCTCGGCGCCTGTGGCTCAATGGGCTAAGGCGCCAGCCACGTACACCTGAGCTGGCAGGTTCGAATCCAGCCCGGGCCTGCCAAACGACAATGACAGCTGCGACCAAAAAATGGCCGGGCGTTGTGGTGGGAGGCGGAGGCAGGAGACTCGCTTGAGCCCAGGAGTTGGAGGTTGCTGTGAGCTGTGATGTCACAGCACTCTATCCAGGGTGATACCTTGAGGCTCTGTCTCAAAAAAAAAAAAGAAAAGAAAAAGATTATAAAACATAGTCTGAATTATCATGGAACTGGGAAGCTGGATAATTTTTAAGGGCCTCTAAAATCCCAGATCCTTTCCTGAGATTTTTGGAAATTCCCAAGAGGTCACGTCCTTGCAGACTTTCTGCCTCAGACCCTGTAAGGGGTCTAGGATTTATTTTAGGAAGGAGGGATGAACTTGCAGGTATTTATCTCTAGTAGAAATGGCGGCTAGAATATGGAAACATTATTCATATATATATGTTTCTTGAGACAGGCCTCAGAGCCTGTACGGGTATCCTTATGGTAACCCCTAGGAGGTTTGGTTCTCTCACTGTTTGAAAAAAAATCTCAGGTGAATCATTTGGCGAGATTGGTTGATGTCAGTGGGGCCCTCAATTTCCCAATTCCCTTTGATTTTTGTCTCACTCTCTGTATGCTTGGTGTTCACTTCAGAACTGAAAATGAGAAAACATCTCATCAGATGAGGTTTGTGATTATATTTTGTGGCAAGTTATGTATTTTAAGTTAAAAGTAAATAAGAAATAAGTAAGGAAAGGGATTGTCCTTTTCCTGAGAGGAATTCTAGTGGGTAAAAAAATCATCACCTCCAGCTCATCACAATGTTATATAAAATACAGATCTGGAATCTTACAGAACAGTGCATATGAGGGGTCAGTTATAAATGAATTTTTAACAAACTCAATTTAATTTTTTTATCTTTAGAGATGCTGTAATAATACTTTCATTAATGAATTCCTATGTTCATTGACTATTTAAAGCCTATGTAAAGTAGATGTGGAAGAAATTCACTCTTTCTTCTTGTGTCCATTACTATAAGGATAAATGAAGGCCATTGTCCATTTTCCTGCCCTTACCAGCACTAGAAAATATTATTTGAAATCATTTTGAAAATTTTATGGATGAAAATTATAGTTTACAGTGGTTTAATTTGTATACCTTTGAGTCCTAGTGAGCTTAAACTCTCTCTGATTTATGCTTATTGGCTATTTCTGTTTCTTCCCTTATAAATACTTGTTCATGTTCTTTATCAATTGTTAATTGGAGTCTCCACATTTTTCTTTTTGATTTATAATAATTCTTGGTCTATAAATAGTTTTTATTTGTCTTGTTTTGCAAACAGATTTTTTTTAGTTTATTGTTTGCTTTTTAATTTCAATTTTATTTCTTTTTGATTGCTTCCTATAATGATAAATGGAAGGCCTTTCTCCTTCCAAGATCATGTAAATATTTTAGATATATTTGCTCCTAATAGTTTCATTTTTTAATGTTTAAACCTTTTGTGGATGTGAAATGATCTTTGAATTGAATTTGAAGTAAAAGCCTAACTTTGTTTTCATAGTGAATAGCTGTTTATTCTAATAGTATTTGTTTTACAATCCATCCACATTTTACCTTATGATATTATTTGAACAATACCCTTCATTAACAAATGGATGCATCTTTTTACCAGTAATTGATTATAATTTTGAAGGGAAATACAAGATGTAATGTTGTATTTAATTATAATTAGAATGGAGATTATTTTTATCTTTAGCTTATTTTAATTTTAATTAATTTTGATTTGCATTAAAGCAATAGGAATATATAGTTACAAAATCAAACAGCACGACATGGCATAAATATAAATGTTTCCATAGTCTAGCCTCCATTTCTGCTGGAGATAAATACCTCCAAGTTCATCCCTCCTTTCTAAAACAAACCACAGTTATTTTGAAGCCCATGTATTTGGATTTACCACCTTTATCTTCCCCTTCCATGATATACTTATCAAGTAATCTCAAGTCTCTCCTTCATCAGTGAAGATGTTAGCAGCTATAGTATTGTCTTTCATTTCACCACTTTGCCTCCCAATGTTCCTAATGATTTTGGTACCTACAGAGATAATGCACATATTCTCTGGATTTTCAATTTTTTGATCTCCCCCATCAAGTGCTCCATTCTAACTCCATTGTAGCTTTCCTGGTTACAGCCTACACGTTGTCATCACCCACCCTGGTGCAAACTCCAGAATCCCACTGTCACATCACTGAGCTCTGTCATCACTATCTCCTATCATATCTATCAGTCGGGAAATCATCAAAGCCACAGAAATCTCCAGGCGCATTACATTCTACTGTCGCATGTACAGCAAACTCCGAGAAGATTGACATTAGATCTTGCTATGCCCAAAATAAAGAACATCTCCAGGAATACTATTTAGTAAAACTATAAAGTGACTGGAAAATATCTACAGTATGAAAATATTTATGAAAACAAGAGAAAATTCCTAACATAAAACTATATTTACATCCATCTATGTCTAGATATAATTATATACAGTTATCTGCCCTCATCCATATCCATATATTCCTATCTCCCTATCCGTAGTATAGGATAAAAATATAAAGCGTAGCAATCTATAGATAGAGATAGATGGCTACTACAGCTATCTGTAGATCTATCTATCTATCTATCTATCTATCTATCTATCTATCTATCTGTCTATCTATCTATCTCTATATCTATATCTACGTATAGTGCTGTTTACACTAAAAATTTTTAATGCACTTTATGGTCACTTCATATTCTCACTCAGTAATATGCTCTGAAGATCTTCATATTGGTATAGAAATAACTGTTGTTTAACGTCTTTAGTATACTCTAGAGTAAGAATACACTGAGTTGGTTTCTTTTGTTTGTTTTTACCTTTTTCCCATTGCTAGACATGATGGAATGTGATGGCAAGAGATTGAGTGACTTGAAAATGAGATTTTGGAGATGGAACATTCACTGGTAACGACAAGTCTATGTCTAATCTACATCAATATCTACATATTCATAAGCATGGAAAATGGCCTGGAAGGATTCACAATAAACTGTTGGTTACCTCTGGCAAGAGAAGAGTAATCCTCCCCTTCATGATCAAGAATAAGGGCAGTTTCCATAACATAGGGAGTTTAATCTTTAGATTACATATTTGTGTATTATTCCTGTAATTAAAAATAAAATGAATACATTACCTCTTGCATTTCCCTTCAAAATTATAATTAAATATTGATTGATAGTACATTTAGTTTGCAAGCTAACTAGGCAAGAAGAAGAGATATTATTACAACATTAATGTTTGGGATAGTGAGATTTCTCGCCATTTGTGTATGGGTTGCTTTATACCCTTCAGGAAACGCATTAGCTTTCATGATACCTCTGCATATTCTTATTACGTTTATTCTGACGTATTTTAAGTGTCAATTGTTATTGCTAAGGGGCTCTATTCCCCATAATATTTTATAACACGTTACTTACTACAGTGAATCAGTCAAATAAATGACACATAATTAGCACTCTTTTAAATTCTATTTATTTTTGGTTGAATCAATTTGTCAAAGTAGGTAATCGTATCCTTATGGCCTATCACGACACTCCACCTCTGTGAGACTCAATTTCTTCTAATCTTTAAAGTCGCACAATTGGCGTATTCACCTACGGGTTTGTCGTGTAGGTAGAAGGTCGCTACACTTAAAACAGTGTCCATAACAAAGCAAACCCGAGGTAAGTGTGGGAGCTCATCGGTGCTGTGGTGGTTACTCTCACACTCTTGCTGAGATTCAGCATCCAGCACGTTTCTCAGTCTTCTTTCTTTGGGATGGAAATGTGTCATCTCCTATTATCCTTCTGCTCAGTCGTTTATCCAGTGCATTTTGTTACAACCAAAATTCGTTGGGGTGGTTTTGCCGAAACAGGAGTCCTTCACTCTGAACAGCAGCCATTTGCCTTGCAAGCATCAAATCACCAAAATATTTATTGGTTCTTTTTTCACTTCTTTCTTTCTTGGACCACATCTTCCACGAATCCCTCACTGTCTCTGAGTGTAGACGACACTCTTTCGTTGCTGCCAGGGCCGTTTGCACTTCTTCCCTATGCCATTATTTTGGTCACTTCATTTGGCATTTGCAGGAGCTGAGTAATTAGATCATGTGTCCTCATGCTCACCCAGGACCCAAACTTGACTCTCTTCTTTTTACCCCCTACCTCCTGACTTGGCTCCATTCATAGACGCTTTCCTTCTGCCCTTGTGCATATGGGGGTCCTCCCCTCCCCCTCCCCCTTTCCTCTTCATGTATGATAAGTGAGGATATTTAAAAGTTTCACACATTTTCTATTCAGAAAGGGTTATATGCAAGCATTGTCAGAAGCACACTCAAGGTAAAGATTCTAATTAACACCCAAGTAGAAATCTCTTGCATGTCTCTTTCAGTGCCAAGAGAAATCAATCAGTGGTTAGTGCAGGAAATTGGAAGGATCAGTCTGAGCACAAACTCTGTCTTCTTCTCAGTTATAATAACTCCTTGTCTCTCTGTGAGTTGTGCTTCACTAAAATTAAATTTTAGTAGCTACAAGCAAGAAGTATTTAATTCATATCTATAAAAGAAAAAGAGAACAATTTATTATTGTTGCATTTTCCTCATAATCCTTCACTGACATTGCTAATGAATTACTTTGGTTGAAAAAAAAATTTTAAATCACTTTCAGGGAATCAGTACTAGAGTAGAATGCAGAATTTGATGCTTTGAATAACTCAGTGGAAGAATTACCTGAGATCTACAACATAAAGCTGATGGGGAAGAAATTTCACACATGATTCCATTTCTCAGGCATCATAATAAAAAGGTAAATTGTACAGGGATCAAATCAAAAGTTACCCAAAAGCCTCTGTTTGATGGACTAGATAAGGACTGCACATGATTCCTGAATATCTAAGTCTCTTAGTTCATAAAGGAATGGAAAATTTGGATTGTTCTAGGACTCAAAATTCCCTGACACAGAGTTAAAACATACTTGGAAGAGGCTTATAAAAAATGTGTGTAGTCTAGAAATGTTATTTAAAAACAAAGTGGCATTTTGCTTATAAAGTTTGCCAAGGGTAAAAGATCTTCTGAAGCACTTGTTTCCTTTCATCTTCTTCTTTCCCTGCCATTGCTGCATTCAATAAAAAAAGAAAATTCTTCTCATCTGCCAGTACATCCCTACACACATTAGGACTTCTATCCTAGCTTAGGCTAAAGGAGGGCTTTTTATCATAAAGGGTATTCCTTCTTATATGTACTTGCTATAGCTATATCATATAAATATATTGCATGATATCCATAATTTTAAATCAATTCTAATCATAAATGCTTTAGCACTGGGTTGAGTGGAATTAGGCATCAGCTAGTCACAAATACCAGCCAAATCTGACCTCAGTTCAGAAGTCCCCAAATCAGGGGTGTCCAACCCACAGCCTGGGGGCTGCATGTGGCCCAGGATGGCTATGAATGTGTCAAAACATAAAATTGCAAACTTGCTAGAATTTGATCTGTGGTTCTAAAGTGTGTGACTTGGGTTCATAGTGACTTGGAAAGGCAATGATTTTCAATAATATTTCAACCTACCATTGCAACATTAGGCCATTAATGTTATTTCAAAGTCAGGTAAACATTCTTACTTGCTCAATGTACTTCCACACATTAGGGGTGCCTGACACACTCCCCACTATGCTTTATAATCAGCCCTGTGCCTCGCTCTGCATCAGAAGCCCAGATGTGGAAGGGCCTTGCCTTCTATTTTCCTATCAGTTAATTTTCAAACTAAAGGTAAATATAGTCCCTTATCTATTATTATTTTTTAATCTCAGCCTGGCCTCTACAGTATCTCAAAAGAAAAACTATGAATGAAGGAAGATTGTTCAATGAAAAGTGGACAGATGACTACATTTTTTTGTTGTTGAAGTAAATACTTTGTTTAATTTGTAGAGAATTTTTGCAAGTTTTATTTTATTTTATTTTATTTTTTGAGACAGAGCCTCAAGCTGTCGCCCTGGTAGAGTGCTGTGGCATCACAGCTCACAGCAACCTCCAATTCCTGGGCTCAGGCGATTCTCCTGCCTCCGCCTCCCAAGTAGCTGGGGCTACAGGCACCCGCCACAATGCCCAGACTTTTTTTGGTTGCAGCCGTCATTGTTGTTTGACGGGCCTGGGCTGGATTCGAACCCACCTGCTCAGGTGTATGTGGCTGGCATCTTAGCTGCTTGAGTCACAGGCACCGAGCCAATTTTTGCAATTTTATTTTATGTATTTATTTATTTATTTTTTTGAAACAGAGCCTCAAGCTGTCACCCTGGATAGAGAGCTGTGGCATCACAGCAACCTCCAATTCCTGGGCTCAAGTGACTCTCTTGCCTCAGCCTCCCAAGTAGCTGGGACTACAGGCGCCCGCCACAATGCCCAGCCATTTTTGCAAGTTTTAAATGACTACGATTTGAAAAGGCATTATATGCAAAAGCATGCTGCCTAATCTGATGCCTATGAAGGATTGTGTCATAGGACAAAATAGCAGAACTAAAAAAAATTTGTTTTCTCAAACAAAAAAAATTTTAACAGATACAACTCAGATAGATTTCATTGTAAAAACCAGTTATGTGGTAGCATATTTAATAGCAAAAGAATCAAAACCATTTGCTGACAGTGAGCTTATTAAACAATGTATGGAAAGCATTGCAGATATAATTTTCCCTGAAAAAATGAGACTATTTCTACAATCATTTGGTCCCACTGGATGATAGCCAGGAGAATTGAAGAAATTGGAAAATCTATTGAAAGAAGCTTGGTGAGTAAAGCCGCTAATTAAAAATTTTATGCTTTAGCGATAGCTGTATTTGTAACATACAAATGATGTTACATGTAACATACATATAACATACAAATGATAGCTGTATTTGTAACATCATTTGTATGTTACAAATATAGCTCAGCTTGCCTTTTTTATTAGAGGTCTTATGACTAATATAATGTCACTGAAGAAATGGCTTCTTTAGTGCCCTTAAAAGACATAAGTTTTCAAGAGATTTATGTGAGGCAGTAAAAAATATTTTTAAAGTATGTTAAAATGATTTTCTTTCTCCATTATCAACGTATCTGGTATAGTTATTGATGGTGCTGCAGTGATGGTAGGTAAAAGGGAGGGACTTATTTAATTAACAGAAGACGATACAATTGGTGTACAAAACTCATGCTTGATGAAGTATCACTGATGCTCAAAAGCTTTAGAAATAGATACTGTCATGCAAATCATCATCAAGACTGTGAATTTCATACGAGTCAAAGGCTTGAATCATTTGCCAATTCCAGGCAATTCTTAAAAATATTGGTGCTGACTATGGTGATGTAATTTACTTTTTGGAAGTAAAATGGCTAAGTTGAGGCCAAATGTTGAATTGTTGTCAAGCCATTTATGGTATCAAAAACCAAATTTGTGCCAGAATTTCACAGTGAAAACTGGCTTAGAGTTTAACATTTTTAGTGATTTTAACACTCATTTAAATGAGCTCAACATGCGTCTTCAAGGTGAAAATCAACTTATCAGTACAATGTTTCAAACTACAACAGTGTTCTAAATGAAACTGAAATTATGGCAGGCTCAAATCAAGGCAAACAATTTTATACATTTCAACATGTTGGCTAAACACAATCCTGTAAGCAGTGAGAAATATGCAGCTTTGCTTTTCAATATAAGAATTTGAAAGTGGATTTCAAGATTTCTAGGAAAATAATCACTATTTTGGTGCATATGTGACTCTATTTTCATGGCATTGACATAAATGTGTTCCCTGGAAATTTTCAAATGGAATGTATAGAGCTGCAGTCTGATATTCAACTCAAAGAAAAATGTGATCATATTTCTACATTGGACTTTTATAGGTCCAGTCTTCCCAGAGACAAGTATCCCTCAGTTCATAATCAGGCCTTTTTCATGTCATGGCTTTTTGGCAGCACCTACATTTGTGAGCAACTAGTTTCAAGAAGGAAGCACCTTATGAGTTAAGTTAGAACCAAAATATGTGATGAGCACCTTGGGAACTCACTGAGAATTGCAGCTACTTCCATCAAACCAGGCATTGATGCTTTGGTTTCTCAAATCCAATGTCAAATATCCCGCTAGTTTAATATCGCCCACTTTTCTTTGACTTTTATAATATAAACATTAAAAAGAAAAATACAGCATATTACTTAGATATGTTCATTTCCTATATTAGTGATGGCAAAGTTGGGCCCTGCTCGGGGACAATTTTAAAAGACTCTCTCAGTGGGCCCCTGCATAATGAGGATTTTTATGTGAGGACATTTTTGCTTCTCTGTGGTGGCAGGTATCATGAAAATCACGCCTGTGCTCTTTGTGTTGTTGTTCATCAGCTTTTTCTTAGTGTTTGTGTATTTAAGATGTGGCCCAAAACAGCTCTTCTTCCAATGTGGTCCAGAGAAGCCAAAAGGTTGGACAGCCCTGATATAGATGATGAACTTGACTTCCATTGGGTGTGTCTTTTTGCTCACTAACTAGGTAGATATTCTAGGATTTGTAAAAATTTAAAGGGTCTTCTGTGACTATGGAAAGCCCATAGAAGGTTGGTGGGAGAGTGAATGACTGAAATCCCTGCTCTTTAAATCTCACTTAGGATTAAAGGGAATTACAGGTTTACTGTTCACTGAAGAGAAACAAATGCCCCGTTACACAGAAGGGATTAGAGCCTGGGGGAACATTTATACCTCGGAAATGAGGTCTGCTGTTTGCCTCCGAGTACAGGTTAAGGGACAGATCACATTAAAAACAGCCTCTATCTATGATCTGGAATCATAAAATGAATGCTACCTAGGCAAAATCATTCCTTAGGACCTCTAAGTAACTATTGAAATTAAAATCGTGGTACCAAAAAGAATTTCAAACTTTTGTCTCAGAGTAGAGCTGAGAAAATAGTTCTCTCATTCAACCAAAGAAGTCCTTTTCTGAATTTGACCATTTCCCACTCTGAGGCATCCTCAAACTATAATACAGGCAGAAAGGGGGAGCTCAGTTTCTCTGATGACCTGGTTGGCAGTTTATGCTTTTCCTGAAAGGCAAGGCTAACTTTGTAATACCCAAAGTATCCACTTTGAATTTGGTGTGAGTATACAGAGGTTCTTTATACACTTTTTTTCTTTTTTCTTTTTTTTTTTTATTAAATCATAGCTGTGTACATTAATGCAATCATGGGGTAAAATGTGCTGGTTTTATATACAATTTGAAATATTTTCATCAAACTGGTTAACATAGCCTTCACGGCATTTTCTTAGTTATTGTGTTAAGACATTTT
>CAUYRH010136565.1:0-67222 GCA_963574655.1 Perodicticus potto | reverse complement strand
GGCTGCAACCAAAAAATGGCCGGGCGTTGTGGCCGGCGCCTGTAGTCCCAGCTACTTGGGAGGCGGAGGCAGGAGACTCGCTTGAGCCCAGGAACTGGAGGTTGCTGTGAACTGTGATGCCACGGCACTCTACCCAGGGTGACAGCTTGAGGATCTGTGTCAAAGAAAAAAAGAAAAACCAGATTCGGTAGGTTTTCGATTTCTGGTGAGGTGCCCAAGTAATGTTGATGCTGCTGGTTGAAGGACCACACTTTTTTTCCCACTGTCCTTCTGGCTCTCAGTACTCTCAAAAAAAGTGTTCATTAGGAGCATCTTCTGTCACTTTAAGGATCCATTTTCTCAGGTTTCGTGAATTTCCCTTCAGGCCTGTGGAAGAGGAAGATGCCCCGCCCCCTTCTTCCTTTGGCTCTGACTTCTCCCACCTGTGTCCTTTCCTCTCAGTGGACAGCTCTGTGAGATCCCTCCCCACCTGCCTGCCCCCAGGAGCCCCTGTGAGGGGACTGACTGCCAGAATGGGGCCATCTGTGTGGACCAGGGCAGCAGGCCCGTGTGCCAGTGCCTCCCAGGCTTTGGTGGCCCCGAGTGTGAGAAGTTACTCAGTGTCAACTTCGTGGATCGGGATACTTACCTGCAGTTCACCGACCTGCAGAACTGGCCACGGGCCAACATCACACTGCAGGTGCGTGCCCAGGGGACCTAGTCACAGAGGGGTGTCAGGGAGCAGGGGCTCTGGTCTCAGGCTGGAGTATCTAATGCATCCCACAGCGTGCCCAGGGGAGCTGGGAGGGCCCTGAATCGGTCAAAACTCTTAGATGTGTGTATCAGGATCTCAGCACCCTTGGAAGGATTAATGAGTCAAAAAGCCAGGGCGGGGTAGAAGTGGTTTCATGTATAACTGGATTCAGAAAACCAAACTTGCCACCGCCCTCTCCCGCCCTCTCTTGTCTCAACTGCTCCTCGGCCTCTGTCTCCAGTACACAGACAGGCTTTCTCCCTATGGCTGGAACATGGCCAGGGCTAACTCTGGGCTTGTATCTTTAACCACATGTCACCAGGGTCTTTTAAATTACTCTTTTCATGTCTTCAGCTCCATCTCAGAGCATCATCAACTTGATGGGGAAAAAAAGCAAGTCCCACTTCAACAGCATTGATGAAATATACAGATATTTTGATAAATATTTTTGGGGTGGGAGAAGAAATTGAATTTTCACACAGCACATGATAGAAAGTTTTAAACCCTTCTTTAGTCATCTTCTGTTCCCCCAGATTCCATTCCTTATCACAGATGCCACATCTTTCTTGTCCCTTCTCTTTTGTCCTCTCCTCCTTTTTTCTCAGAACCCTTCAACCTCTCACATGTGCCATTCTGCCCTCTCCCCATCACTCTCCAGCATCCACTACACTCTCTTCACAGCAAGACAGCAACCAGCCTAACTGCTCAGAGAATCAAACTCTCCCAAACGCTAACCAGCCATTGCCTCTGGCACATCCTTGTTTTTCCTGATCTCTCACAGGGCCATCACTAGCCATTTAAAAGTGCTGCTCCTTATCAGCTCTGATGAGACCATCTTGGGAAAGATCTCTAATTGGCTTGGCTATAGTCACATGCCTACCACGGAGCCCACAGAGATGGGGTGGTATGCCCATGTGCCCACCTCTACTGAACAGGGCAGAAGAAAGGGAAGGACAGGGCAAGAAAAAAATGACCATGTCTCCTATAGCATTTTAGAAGGATCTCCCTCCCAAGGCAAAAATCCCACCTTTGCTTGCACGGTTCCAGTGACAGACGCTACTTCCCGAGTGGCTGTCTCCAGGTTCGGTGGCTCTGCTGTCAGAGAGGCTTCCTGAATGTGTCCTTTTTGCAGTTCTTACCTGAGCATCCAGCTTCCTGAGGCCCACAGAGCAGGCTTCCCACACCTAGCAGAGAGCAGCCCCCATCTAATTTCCCTCTCCTGGGAGATTGTCCCGAGGCCTCTTCCCTGCTCCTCCTGGCCTCTGCTGGTCCCTTACCCTCGCCTGCCTGGCCCTGGCCAGCATTCACTCCAGGGGCTGCGCCTCTGTCAGTGCCCCTGGAGGGATGGCCCCAGTGTGGTCAGGTGGCGAGCACAGTTCACACAGCATCTCTCTTCCAAACTTGGGTTTCCAACCTGCCCTACCACCTGCCCACCTGTGCTGCTGCTGCATGGGATGGGTGGGAGAGAAAGTGCCACCGCCCATCAGGTGTCCACGGCAGAAGACAACGGAATCTTGCTGTACAATGGGGACAATGACCACATCGCAGTTGAGCTGTACCAGGGCCACGTGCGGGTCAGCTACGACCCAGGAAGCTATCCCAGCTCTGCCATCTACAGGTGGGACGTCTTTACGCTACCACCCCGCTCTCAGGGCTGCAGGGTGCCTGGGGGGGAGGGTCTCTTGGGGTCAGAGCAGGTGGTGATGGGGACCACAGGAAACTGGCACTGCCCAGGTGAGAGGGGCATGTGAACTGCCTGGCTTAGCCCTAGCCTGGCTCGGAGGCCCTCTGCAGCCTCCTTCCTATCCCTCTTCTTCATGAGGGCTCCTTAAGTGGGGAGGTGCCAGACTGGTGAATTGGAGACCCTTTACCCCAAGCTTCTCAGCCTTCCCCAGGGAGTCTAAGAAAGGGAGTAGGGGAGGGATCAAGTTACATGTCACTGGGCCTCATGGGCCCCTTCCTTAGAAATTTGGTCTTGGTTGGGGAAGGGCCCAAGCAGGGATGGTCCAAACTGAAGCCCATTCCCTGAGGGGGGGGATCTCATTTTCTTCCAGTGCCGAGACGATCAACGACGGCCAGTTTCACACTGTTGAGTTGGTTGCCTTTGACCAGATGGTGAATCTCTCTATTGATGGTGGCAGTCCCATGACCATGGACAACTTTGGCAAACACTATACACTCAACAGTGAGGCCCCCCTCTATGTGGGAGGTGAGGACCTGCCCTGGGTAGAGGCTGCAGCTGTCCCTCTCCATCAGGCCATGGTGGCCTCGTTTGTTCTCTGTCCTAAGGCTGGCCAGGAGAGCTAGTCAGGGACTGAACTGTGTGAAAATGCCAAGGGGGTGGAGAATGGGGTCCTAGTGACTGCCCAGCTGCTCATCCTCTCCAATTGGAGCCCAGATTGCTCTCTGCCTGGCCCAGACTAACCAAGAAGGACTGAAATTGGGTTGTGTCCAAGGCCTGACCTAGGAGGACCTGGAACTTGCCCAGCTCTCTTCTCCACCATAGATATCTTTCCTCTTGGCTTTGGGCTGGAGGGGGCTTCTCAATTGCTTGGGGTCAGCCAGTGCTATGGCTCAGACCTGTAATCCTAGTACTTTGGGAGTCTGTGGCAGGAGGATCACTTGAAGCTAGGAGTTTGAAACCAGCCTGAACAAAATAGAAAGACCATGTCTCTACAAGAAAATAGAAAAAAAAAAATCAACTAAGTGTGGTGGTACACACCTATATACTCCCAGCTGCTCAGGAGGATCACTTGAACCCAGGAGTTTGCATTTGCAGTGAACTATTGCAGTGAACTATGATGGTACCCCTGCACTCTAGCCAGGTGACAGAGTAAGGTGACTCTGTCTTTAAAAAAAAAAAAAAAAGGCTCAGGGTCCATTCCCAGTGGGCCCACAGCCACTGCAACAGACTCATGCACAGGGTCCCTGCATCAACTGGAGACCTCCTTGGCAGACCTTACAGGCTGTGCAGGCTAGGTGACCCCAGTCCACCACCTGCAAGCATTCCTAGGTCAGGACAAGGCAAGCTTCTTCATGCATTAAGGTTATCTCAGCCCTGGGAAGGTGGTTTGCTGAGACTTCGGGCTCTGGGGTTCCAATCCCAGCTCTGCTACCTGCTAGTAGAGCACAAAAGCAGTGGCAGTGCTGTATGCATGAGTTCTAGGCCTTGGTCCTTTGCTGTTTGGGATCTCTGAGAGGTCAAGGCTGGTGTCCCACAGGGAGAGAGAGCCCTAGTAAGGGCAGCCAGACTTCAGGATCAGGCACCCAGACCCCCACCCATTGGTTGGCCACTGCCAGGCCTGACACCCAGCTCTGATCAGAGGGGAAGCAGCTTTTCCATTTCTTCTGGAAAAGCAGTCTGGTCCTCTAAGGTTACACAGGAAGACCTTGGCTTAGGGTTGCACAGATGGACAGAGGCGGGGGACACTGTGGAGCTGCCCTGCAGGCCTCCAAGGTGGGTACCAGGCATGGCTCAAGCCTGACTCATTCCAGCTCTGCTCCCACCCTCACCCCAGGGATGCCTGTGGACGTGAACTCAGCCGCCTTCCGCCTATGGCAGATCCTCAATGGCACCAGCTTCCATGGCTGCATCCGAAATCTGTACATCAACAATGAGCTGCAGGACTTCACCAAGACACAGATGAAGCCAGGAGTGGTGCCTGGCTGTGAGCCCTGCCGCAAGCTCTATTGCCTGCATGGCATATGCCAGCCCAATGCCACACCGGGGCCCAGGTGCCACTGTGAGGCCGGCTGGGGGGGCCTGCACTGTGACCAGCCAGCCGACGGGCCCTGCCACGGCCACAAGTGAGCCTGGGATGGCTGAGGGAAGCCCTAGCACCCCCTAGGTTTCCTTTCCCCCATAGCAAGACTGCCTCACAAACTTGTCTTTAAACCCCCAAATTGCGCCGATCATGATGGCTCATGCCTGTAATCCCAGCACTCTGGGAGGCCGAGGCAGGTGGACTGCTTGAGCGAGACCCAGTTTCTACTAAAAACAGAAAAACTAGCTGTGCGTTGTGGGTGCCCGTAGTCCCAGCTACTTGGGATGCTGTGGCAAGAGGATCCCTTGAGCCCAGGAGTTTGAGGTTGCTGTGAGCTGTAATGCCACAGCATTCTACCTAGGGTGACAGAATGAGACTGTTTCAGAAAAACTAAAAAAAAAAAAATGGACATATGGCCCAACACAGGGTTTTATCGTTTATCTAGTTTTCAGTTTTTTTTTTTTTTTTGAGATAGAGCCTCAAGCTGTCACCCTGGATAGAGTGCTGCAGCATCACAGCTCACAGCAACCTCCAATTCCTGGGCTCAAGCGAGTCTCCTGCCTCTGCCTCCCAAGTAGCTGGGACTACAGGCGCCTGCCACAACGCCCGGCCATTTTTTGGTTGCAGCCGTCATTGTTGTTTGGTGGGCCGGGCTGGATTCGAACCCGCCAGCTCAGGTGTACGTGGCTGACGCCTTAGCCCGTTGAGCCACAGGCGCCGAGCCTGTAAGTTTTGATTAGATGGCAGACATTGTGAATTTTAACATGCTGTATGATGGGCATTTTTTAATAGTCCCTTAAATATTGTTAACCTTATTCTGGGGCACAGTTAAGTTACTCGGAAATAGTTTGGTCCTCTCCTGTCTTGTTTTTAAACTTGTTAGGCAGAGCTAGATCAGTGCTCAGTGTAGGGATGAATATTCTTCACCACTAATGCGAGACCTTTCCAAATATTCTGCTCAATGTCCAGTGAATCCTGAGCTTTCCCGTTCTGGCTGTTGGGAAGAGGCACTATTCTGGATCATGTAGGAGCACCAGGCACTATTCTCTCTAATCCTTTCAGGTGGTTCTTTTCCAGGCTTCAGGTAGTTTCCCCCAACAGATGCACTAATCAGTACACAGATGAGTCCTCGAGGGAACCCTCCTCCTGCATACAGAGGAGCCCCTCCGTAGGGTTCTTGCCTCTGCAGCACTGTGTTATGCAAGTTATGGTTGGTGGTCTCTCCAGCTCAGAGTCCACCAGGTTCTGCCTGCATCCCGATCACTACACTGTAGCCTAGAAACTCTCTTGGTTGTGTTAAGCTGGGTCAATTGCAGGGTTCACCTTGTTTTCCATTTCATTTTCATCAACAAGGAAAGTGACCGTTCTTCCTTGTTACCTGACATCAACATCTTGAAAAATCATTGTTTCACATATTTTGCCCTTTTTATGCTCGTTTCAGATGAGAGGATAAATCCTGTCTCTGTTATTCTGTCTTATTTGGAAGTGGATGTTTTTCTCGTTCTTTGTAAATGTCATTTTTATTTTTACTTCACATAATAAAACAGTACATGTTTAAAATGTATTACAAGTTGCATTTACCCAGGTTGGGATTGTCCAGGTCTGGAAAGATGTAGTATGCAACCTCAACAGAAGGCTTAAAGAAGCGACCAGAACACTCTGGAAAGTACATGGTAGTAGACATACAAGGTAAAGAAATCAGAATTAGAAGTACCAATGACCAGGTGGTGAGTTTTCTTAATTTTTTTTCTCTTCCCTATCTCCCAGTCTGAACTCAAACAAAGACCTAATCCAAGAACCATGCACCAAGCATTTCCCAAGGAAAGCCTTCTCTTTCTGGTTAGAACGCGGAGGGAGCATCCTGTGGTATGCAGAGATTTGGAAAAAATTTCCTCCCTCTTTGAATTTTCTTACCGGTCCTAGCCCCAGGCAAGCCCCAGACACAAAACTCCAATCCTGAGATGGCTGGAGGGTAGCTGAGCAGTGATGCTGTAACTGCCAGGAGACATCTAAAACCCTAAGGGAGGGGAATGCTTCCCTTTAACCATTGGAACTGTGATCCTAAAGCTACAGAGTGAATTCCCATTTCTCTTTTTCTCTATGTATCCTCCTGCTGCTTGTCCCCAGAGGTAGACTCACTTGCAGGAAATAAATGGCAAAGCAGGGAGTCTAAAACCCTGGGTTTCTAGTTAGAAACCCAGAAGAGGGCCCTTTTTATTTATGTTTAAAATAATTGAAAAAATACTATGTACATTTTATGATCATGATGGAATTGAACTAGAACTCAATAATAGAAACCTATCTGGAAAATCCCCCAACACTTGGAAATCCAAATAATACTCATACATAATCCAAGGATCAAAGAGGAAATGTCATGGGAAATTAGAAAGTATTTTGAACTAAATGATACAGCTGAAGCAATGGTTAGAAGGAAAGTTTTAGTTCTAAATGCTTAAATTAGAGAAGAATAAAATGTAAACTACAGACTGAAGTCCAGCATAAGTACTAGGGCAAAAGTTCTCAAAAAATTAGCAAATCAAGTATAGCAATATATAAAAGTAATATTAGGGCGGCACCTGTGGCTCAAAGGGGTAGGGCGCCAGCCCCATATGCCAGAGGTGGGTTCAAACCCAGCCCCAGCCCCCCCCAAAAAAAACTGAAAAAAAAAGAAGTAATATTATGTTGTTATATACTTGATTTGCTAATTTTTTGAGAAATTTTGCACCTATATTTATATGTATATTTTGATCATAGGAACATATATACATTATGATCAAGAGGCATTTATTCTGGAAAAACAAGGCTGGTTTAATAACTTAAAATCAATCAGTGTAATCTACCCTATTAACAGACTAAAGAAAAAAGTGATCTTATCAATTGATATAGAAAAACACTCAACAAATTTCAACATCTGTTCATGACCAATAATTTTTTTAACTTCTTGTTTTGAAACAAATTCCTGTGCTGTCGCCTCTGCTATAGAGTAGTAGCATTGCCATAGTCCACTACAACCTCAAACTCTTTAGTCAAGCCACCCTAGTGCGTTAGTCTCCCAAGTATCTGAGTATCTGGCACTACAAGTACATGCCAACATGTCTGGATAATTCTTCTATTTTTGTAAAGATAAGGTCTTGCAATGTTGCTCAGGCTGGTCTCAAACTCCTGGCGTTACTCCTCTTGTCAGCGTGTGTCCCCCCAGCCTCCCAAATTGCTAGACATGAGCCACCATATCTGGCCCATGACAAATACATCTAATTTTTAGCATGATCATGTCTCATACAATATTTGGAGCATAATTATGCTAAAAATTATTTGTTGTTTACCTGAAATTAAAATTTAATTGGATGGCCTGTATATTATTTGGCAATCCTACAAGAACTAAATGACTTTTATAAATATAATGCAATAACAATCAAAATTGCAGCAGGATTATTTTAGATATAGGCAAGCTGATTCCAACATATATTAAAAACCAAAGGAGGTCAGCAACTGTGGCTCACAGGAGTAGGGCGCCAGCCCCATATACCGGAGGTGGCGGGTTCAAACCCAGCCCTGTCCAAAAACTGCAAAAAAAAGGAAAAAAAAAACCCAAAGGATTGGGCAATGCCTGTGGCTCAGTGAGTAGGGCGCCAGCCCCATATATCGAGGGAGGTGAGTTCAAACCCGGCCCCAGCCAAACTACAACAAAAAATAGCTGGGTGTGTGGCGGGTGTCTGTAGTTCCAACTACTTGGGAGGCTGAGGCAAGAGAATCGCCTAAGCCCAAGAGCTGGAAGTTGTTGTGAGCTGTGATGCCATTGCACTCTCCCGTGGATGGAGTAAGACTCTGTCTCATAAAACAGACAAACAAACAAAAAACCCCAAAGGATTTAGAATAATCAATTTAATTTGAAAAAGAACAGGGGTTAGAGGATTCAACTAACTCATTTTTAAGACTTAATCTAAAGCTAAGTAATCAAGACAGTGTGATATTGTTGAAACTACATACCACATAGATCAATGGAACAAAATGGAGAAATATATAATCAATGGAACAAAATAGAGAGTCAAGAAACAGATCCAAGCAAATATGATCAATTGGCTTTTGTAGATAGATTTATTTATTTGTTTATTTATTTATTTATTTATTTATTTTTGGTAGAGACAGAGTCTCACTTTATTGCCCTCGGTAGAGTGCCGGGGCGTCACACAGCTCACAGCAACCTCCAACTCCTGGGCTTAGGCGATTCTCCTACCTCAGCCTCCTGAGTAGCTGGGACTACAGGTGCCCATCACAACGCAGGGCTATTTTTGTGTTTTGCAGTTTGCTGGGGCCAGTTTTGAACCCGCCACCCTCGGTATATGGGGCCAGCACTCTACTTGCTGAGCCACAGGCACCTCCCAGATTCTTTTATTGAGTTAAAACTGACAACATAGGGAGGCGCCTGTGGCTCATCCAGTTGGGCGTCCACCCCAGATGCCGAAGATGGCGGGTTCAAACCTGGCCTCTGGCCGAACTGCAAAAACAAAAAAATAGCCGGGCGTTGTGGCGGGCACCTGTAGTCCCAGCTTGTCAGGAGGCTGAGGCAAGAGAATCGCCTAAGCCCAGGAGTTGGAGGTTGCTGTGAGCTGTGTGACGCCACGGCAGTCCACTGAGTGCAATAAAGTGAGACTCTGTCTCTACAAAAAAAACCCCAAAAAACTGAGAACATAAAAATACATCTTTTAATCATTTTAAGTATAAAATTCATGAACAATTTTTGACAAAAGTATTATCCATTATTCAATGGATAAAGGGTAATTTTTTCAACGGACAGAACAACTGGACACCCATAGGCAAAAAAAGGAAAAGAACCTTGACCTTGTCAGAGTATAGTGTATTTTAAAAAGTTAATCTCAAATGGATCATAGATCTAATATAAAATAAAAAGCTAAGCAATCTTTATTTTAAAGCATGGGAGAAAATGTTCGTTGGAATGAGACAAAAAGTCTATTTTTTTGAGACAGAGTCTCACTATGTTGCCCTCAGTAGAGTGCTGTAGCATCACAGCTCACAGCAACCTCAAACTCTTGGGCTTAAGTGATTCTCTTGCCTCAGCCTTCCAAGTAGCTGGGACTATAGGTGCCCATCACAACACCTGACTATTTTTTTTTTGTAGTTGTCACTGTTGTTTAGCTGGCCCAGGCTAGGTTCAAACCCACCAGACCCAGTGTATGTGGCTGGTGCCCTAGCCACTGAGCTACAGGCGCCGAGCCAGACAGAAAGTCTTATATGTGATATCAAAAGCTAATTTGTAAAAAAAAAAAAAAATTAGACTTAAAATTAAAACTTTTTCTGTAGAAAACACTGTTAAACCAGCTGGGTGTGGTGGCTTACGCCTGTAATCCACTCTGGGAGGCTGAGGTGGATGGATTGCCTGAGCTCAAAATTCAAGACCAGCCTGAGCCAGAATGAAACTTCATCTCTAAAAATAGCTGCTGTCATGGCAGACACCTGTAGTCCCAGCTACTCCGGAGGCTGAAACAAGAGAATCTCTTGACCCCAAGAGTTTGAGGTTGCTGTGAGCTGTGATGCCATAGCTCTCTACTGAGGGCGACAAAGTGAGACACTGTCTTAAAAACAACAACAAAACACTGTCAAAAGAATCAAAAGATGAGCTGTAAACTGGGATCAAATATTAGCAAATCACATATCCAGCAAAGAACTTATATCTAGAATAAGCAGATAACTTTCTTTTCTTTTTTTTTTTTTTTGAGACAGAGCCTCAAGCTGTCACCCTGGATAGAGTGCCGTGGCATCACAGCTCACAGCAACCTCCAATTCCTGGGCTCACGCGAGTCTCTTGCCTCTGCCTCCCAAGTAGCTGGGACTACAGGCGCCCGCCACAACTCCTGGCCATTTTTTGGTTGCAGCCATCATTGTTGTTTGGCGGGCCCGGGCTGGATTCGAACCCGCCAGCTCAGGTGTACGTGGCTGGCGCCTTAGCCAGTTGAGCCACAGGCGCCGAGCCGAGAAGCAGATAACTTTCAAAGCTCAACAGTTAGAAAAAAAAAACCAATTTAAAAATAAACAAAATGTTTGAATGAACATTTCAATAAATAAGTTATACAGGTGGTATATAAGCACATGAAAAGATGCTCAAAATCCTTAGCCCTAAGCGAAGTGAAAATTAAAAACAACAATACGATACTACTAAACACCTGTTTGACTAAAATTAAACTACCACCGACACCACCAGAAGGAAATGCCAAGAGCTGGTGAGGGTGCCGAGCAAGTGCGAGTCATAGAATCCATAATGGGAATGCAAAATGGTAGACACCCAAAATGGGAGACACCGTACAACCAGCAATCCCACTCCTAAATATTTACCTTAGAAAAATGAAAACTTGATGTTCACATAAAAACTTGCACAGGGATGTTTGTAGCAGTTTTATTCATAATCACCCTGTAGATGCCTTTTTGCCCTCCATGAGTGAACAGCTAAGTAAATGCAGTATAGTGACATTTTCTCCTATGTTCATTAAATGAATTATACTCAGCAAAAATTAAAGGAAAAAAATCATTGATACACTGAACAAAATAGATGAAGCTCAAAGGCATTTTGCTGGAAAGAAAGCAATCTCAAAAGGTTATGTACTGGGTGGCGCCTGTGGCTCAAAGGAGTGGAGCGCTGGCCGCATATGCCGAGGCCGCAGGTTCAAACCCAGCCCTGGCCAGAAACTGCAAAAAAAAAAGGTTATGTACTATATGATTCCATTTACAAGATATTCTGGAAAAGATAACACTATGGAGATGAAAAACTAATCAGAGGTTACCAGGGGTTAGTTGTTACTACAAATGGTAACATGAGAGAATTTGGTGGTAGGTGGGTGATGAAAGTATTCTGTATTCTGATTATGTTCTAATTGGGGTGGTGGTTGCACAAATCTATATATGTGTTAAAGTTCAGAGAACTGTATACCCACACACATATATTGCACTCTTGGTAAATAAAGGAAAAAGTGGATACATCTATTGAGGACGTGTGCTCAAATGTTCTTAGAGATATAGCATCAAAAAAGTTTGGTGTTTTAATGCCTTTGGCAACAAAAAGAAAAAAGAGTTTGGAAGTGGGACAGGCTCCTCATTTTACAGTTAGAGAAACTTCAGCCAGAGTGAAAGTGACTTCATCAAGGCCAAAAGAAGTAGAAGTAACCACAATAGGTTTTCTCTTTGGAAAAACCTTCTTTCCTTCCTTCCTTCCCTCCTTCCCTTCCTTTAGCATTTGTTCATTTATTTATTTGTTTAACAATGTTAGACATATCAAAAGAAAACAGAAGAACTAAACTAGAAGTTGACTTAATTTTACAATCCCTTCACCTAGTTTAATATGATTTCTTTCTTTCTTTCTTTCTTTCTTTCTTTTTTTTTTTTTTGAGGCACAGTCTCTTTGTTTTTTGTTTTTTTTTAGGTCGGGGCTGGGTTTGAACCCACAACCTCCGGTATATGGGGCTGGTGCCCTACTCCTTTGAGCCACAGGCGCCACCCAGGCACAGTCTCTTTGTTGCCCTGGGTGGAGTGTCATGGCATTATCATAGCTCATAGCAACCTCAAACTTATGGGATCAAGGGATCCTCTTGCCTCAGACTCTTGAATAGCTGGGATTACAGGCATCCGCCACAACACCCAGGTCGTTTTTAGAGATGGGTCTCGCTCTTGCTCAGGCTAGTCTTGAACTCTTGAGCTCAAGCAGTCCACCTGTCTCAGCCTCCCAGAGTGCTAGGATTATAGGTGTGAGCCACTGTGCCTGGCTATAGGATATTTTTCTGTCCCAAATATGATTTTTTTTTTTTTGTCTCAGACAAAATCCTTCTTTAGGAGGTAAGTCAGTTAATCAGCTTAGTAGCCTGTACTTTGAAAGTAAAATTATCTAATTATGCCAGCTATCAATACCCAAATAAATTTGACAGCAAAACAGTGATTAGAAAATGACATCACTGATGTCTCTGGGAAGGTTTCTGATACCTGCCCCCTACCCCAGAAGCATTCATGCAGGTTTAAATTTGCCTCTGTTTCTCCTTAGTGAATATCTAAATTCAGAGTTTTCTGGGAAAGACAGAACAGAATCATGCTTACCTGTGTAAGTTAAAACAAAAGCAGAGTAAATGAATACATATACACTATATGTCTCTCTCTCCTATTTTACAGTATGTGGTTGGCCTAAGCCCAGACCTATGGCTGACTATGATAGGATGTTTGCAGGAAGCCTGAGATTGTAAACAAACAAATAAACAACCAACAAATGAGTGGGCTATGGGGCTGGACCACTTGTCATGAGTAGGGATCTTAATACTTGCTGTGGTCCCCTGGGGACATTGCCTAGGTTTTTCTCCACTCTAGTTGTTTCATTTGTAAAATACGCCCTAATTTTCTGAACTACTAAGAGATTAAGAAAAAAAAACCTCACCAGCAATTATAGTATGACAATAACTTCTTATCATGGATTATAAGATTCTAATATATGATTTAAAAAAATATGTGTCTTAGAATTGGAGAAATATGATGACAGTTATTTCATTGGGCTATTTTGATGTTTAAAGTTGTTGCTGGATGTTAGGGTCTGGCTCATAGTTCTCAACCAAAAGTTGTTAGCTATTATTGTAGTTATTATTCCTACTACCACTGTTGCTACCCTACATGAATGGTGGAAGTTGTAGTGGAATCAATTGTAAAATTTATCCCACCCCGCCCTCCAGGCTGTTGAATTTTCAAGCTCTGATACATGCCAACAAAGAGTGTGTGGATGTCACCAGACGGCCAGGAAAGAAACATGTACCACTTCCAGTTCTTGTTAGAGAGAGTCCACAATGACATGAACGCTGAGATGGCAGGGTCAGATCTTGCCATTGGCACACACGCCACTTCCCAGGAGAAGAGTGTGGCAGGGCGGGCATTTGACTTGAACAGTGTGTGCGTCAATCCTGTCCTCAAGGACTGCGGATGGGCAGGCCTGTCCAGGGTGGCAAGAACACGGACCTGGGCTGCGGTGCTGAGTCTGCTGCTTGTCAACTATGTCACTTTGTGCACGTGCTTCAGGGTCATTTCAGTCTCAGTTTTTTCTCTCTGAGACAGAGATAAATAATTACTGCTTTACAGTGCTAAGAGGGAGACATAGAAATTAGGGTTGCATGGGTTAAATAGTTGGCAAAGTCACCAGGGCTGCAAAGGGAAGCCAGTTAGCCAGGTTATTTGGTTTCTTATATTTTTATTTATATTGTTATTCAACTTCTTTGAATTTTTCCATGCAGTTCTATCTCTTACGGTAGGAAGGAACAGTGAATGGGGGCACAAGATCTGGTCCCATATCATTCATAGTGGGGTGCTGGGCCCAGAACAAATCCCTTTGTGGGCCCTGACCCTTCACACCCAAACCCCAGTATTCGGGGTTTGGGGAAGGAGGGAGCTGTCAGTGCTAGAGATAAAAGAATTAAGAATGGATTCTTTCTCAGTAGAGTGTAAATAAAGAAAAGGAAACTAGCTTTTCCTGAGAACTGCTTATGGCAGGTACAGCACCAACTGACCTGTAATTCAATGCCTGTTGTTATTTTAAAAGGTTCTTGTTACAATCCCTTATTACATTTGAATAAACCAACACCCACTGAAAGGCAGATAATTTGCCTGCAGTTAAGTCCCTGACCAAGTTGGATTTGTCCTACACCAGTCTGTGCTGTAGGGACAGGCACCTCAGGCCAGCCATCTGGATGGCCCAGGTGGCATGTAAGCACATGAAAAGATGCCCCAAATCACTAGCCATTAGGGAAATGAAAATTAAAAACACAATAAGATACTACTGAGAACCGCTGGTCAGCCAAAGATCCTTTCTTCTTTTTCATTCTTTCATCTAGCAAAAGTTTACTGGGAGCCTAGCGTGTGTTTTAGACACTGGTAATACCCTAAGGAATCTGACACATTCAAGGAATTTGCAGAGTAGTGGGAAAGACCTGAGGTTCATGGGGCCTGAAGCTTGAACAATTTGAAGAGACAGCTTTAGGAAAAAGTACACAAAATTAGGAACAGGGCATTAGAGGGAGTACAAGTAAATGAGGAGCCCTGAAGCCTAAGCTTTGTTAGGGCCAATGTAATTCTGTTTTGGAGAAAACAAACAAGTAGATCAGAGATCACAATAAAAGGTATTCAGGACTAATGGGGCATCAGGGGGGGCCCTTGGAAGAAATGCCATCTAAGCTGAGACCCATGGGGTGCGGCCAGGAGTTCCAGCAGAAGTAATAAGAGGTGCAAGACTCAGGACAGGCAAAGTAGCTGGCATGGTTTTCAGGGGTCAAAGAGGACAGCATCCTTTTCTTTCACTAGCCCAGGGGCTGTCCCAAATATGGAGATACACATTTTATTGGGCTATTTTGCTGTTTAATAATAGTGGATAAATGTTAATGCCTAGAACATAGTTCTCAACCAAAAGTTGTTAGCTTTTTTTTTTTTTTTTGAGACAGAGCCTAAAGCTGTAACCCTGGAGAGAGTGCCGTGGCATCACAGCTCACAGCAACCTTCAATTCCTGGGCTAAAGTGAGTCTCCTGCCTCCGCCTCCCAAGTAGCTGGGACTACAGGCACCCGCCACAACGCCCGGCCATATTTTGGTTGCAGCCATCATTGTTGTTTGGCAGACCCAGGGTGGATTTGAACCCGCCAGCTCAGGTGTATGTGGCTGGTGCCTTAGCCTATTGAGCCACAGGCGCCAAGCCAAAAAGTTGGTAACATTTATGGCTATTACTACTACTACTCTATTTTAAGAAATGAATAGTGGGCTTTGAGTGCCACATCCTAGAGGCTCATAGCACCCTGTCACAGGCAGGGCTGCCACCTTTTGTCCAAGCTTCCGGGAAATCTCAGGGCCCAGGAGAAGGCTCCCATGCTTGGTTCCCACCCTTCACGAAGAACAGCCACTTGCATCATTCATGCTTGGCCTTCTTTCCTGGTTTCCTTATGGTTTCATTTGTGAGAAAAGGAGATGCTTCCTTTGTCAGAAATTAACCTGAAGTGCAGTGGGCTTAGAGAAAGAAAAGAGTGCAGAGGAAGAGGGAGAAGTGGGGAAGAAACTAACTTTAAACAGAAGATCCTTCAGGGAGGTAAGAACTTGAGAGACATCCACCCTAACCCAGAGGTGGATAAAGTTAGTGCCCCTAGCAGGAACATTCAGAGGGGTGCCCTAGGGCTCTATGTTCCTCTGGGGGCAATGGTGGTGTTCTGAACACCTCGTGTAGCACACTATCTTGGTGTTGAACTGTGATGTGATCGGACCCTAGCCAGCAACTGAGAGTGTGTGAGATGCCCTCTGAGTGGCCTACCAACTGGAGCAGCAGCCTTGGCCTTGAAAGGCAATGGGATCTCCCTGGAGGCTCAGTTTCCAGGAAAGTTATGGAGCAGTCCACTGGTGCGCTGGGGATTACCCACAGTGAGCAATGTTGTTCATGGGGTGAAAGCCCCATCTCAGGGTCCAGGGACCAGGCTTTCCTCTGGGCTCTGATGTAGCTGAGTCCTCTACCTTCTCTGAGTTCTAGTAACCCCATCTGTAAAATGGGAATAACACTTGGCAGTACAGAGAAGGGAGGAATAAAGGAAGAGTGGATGTTAAAGCTGCCTAAAAAGTTCAAAGTACAGAACATTATTACGTCTGAAGCCCAGGCTGGGTGACTCACTCATCACCTGACATAGCACTGCAGCAACTCCAAGGTCACTGCAGGAAGAACCTTGATCAATTTTCACTTATGGATTAGCATGGATCCTTCCCAACACAATAGTAGGTGATGGCTCTTACCACACCACAAGGACCACCGGGAAGCCAGTCATTCCTCTTCCTGGGCACATGACTGGACTATGCTTCCCAGCTTCCCTAGTGAGAATAAGGGGTCATGTAATCAAGTGTTAGCCAATGGGATGCAAGTAACCTGACCCATCAAAACCTCCCAGGCTTGTTCCTTAGTAATTTTTTTTTTTTTTTTTTTTTGAGACAGCATCTCAAGCTGTCGACCTGGGTAGAGCGCTATGGCGTTATAGCTCACAGCAACCTCCAACTCGGGCCTCAGTTTTTCTATTTTTACTAGAGACGGGCTCTCACTTTTGCTCAGGCTAGTCTTGAACTTGTGAGCTCAAGCAATCCACCCACCTCAGACTCCCACGGTGCTAGGATTACAGGCTTGAGCCACCACGTCCGGCCCCTTAGTAATCTTTTCTCTTTCTGGATGGGTTCATTGGCAACAACCCCCAGGGTGACTGTGGAAGCCTAAGAGAGACAGACAAATACACGCCTCTGATCTGATCACCCACCCAATACCGTTAAGTGAGCAAGAAATAAATGTCACTTGTGTTTGAGCTTTTCTACATTTCAGGGTCTATGTATTAGTGCTATTATCCTATCCTAATTCACATAGGTCAGTGTGGCCCATGAATCTTCCCATCTCCATGAAGCCCATGGCGTTCTTTCCCTCCTTTCTCTCAAGTTTGCCTCTATCAAATGCTCCCTTGTATTGCTATTTAATCATTTTGTGGGAATTTGAACTATAAATTAAAATAGGGGCTCAAATTTTTCTTTTCTATTTTATGCCATACCTAGCAAAGTGCTGGTCCCAGAGAGATGTTTAAGTTTTTTTTTTTTTTTTGCAGTTTTGGCCAGGGCTGGGTTTGAACCCACCATCTCCAGCATATGGGGCCGGCGCCTTACTCCTTTGAGTCACAGGCACCGCCCCCAGAGAGATGTTTAATGGTCACTGGATTAAATCTTATGTTCCCCTCTCTGTGCATTTAATGGGAAGCGTCCATTCTCTTTTTCTCTGCCTCTGAACTTTTACCCCCTTGTTATTCACAATTTCCACCATCTCTCTTCCTTCATAGCGCCTTTCCTTACCACTGTAGGACACAGTGATTTATCTTTCTTTCCTAGAACGTCACAGAACCTATGTTCACTCACCTCACAAATTCATTGGGACAACTTTTGCATTATTGTCTCAGCATTTTGCAGTGTTATTATAAAATCATGATGCATTTCAGAGATGGGCGGGGAAAGGTGAACAAAAGACACTGAAAAGCAGAAGACTTACTGAGTAAGAAGACTACTCAGAGCCTTAGAGCCTAGGGAAAGGGGCATTTCACTGGGGGGTGGGGACAGCATCATCTTCAGCAAAAAGAGTATTTGAACAAAACATGACAATCAGTCCCACAGTCCCAACAGCATGAAAATGACAAAACAGGCCAGTCCAGGACAGGCGTGGAGGCTCACACCTGTAACCTTAGCACTCTGGGAGGCCGAGGTGGGTGCATTGCTTAAGCTCAGGAGTTGGAGACTAGCCTGAGCAAGACTGAGACCACATCTCTACTAAAAGTAGAAAAACTAGCTGGGCATTGTCACAGGCATCTATAGTCCCAGCTACTTGGAAGGCTGAGTCAAGAGAATTGCTTGAATTTGAGGTTGCTCTGAGCTATGATCCCATGACACTACAGCCTAGGTGACAGAGTGAGACACTGTCTCAAAAAAAAAAAGAAAAAAAAAATGAAAGGAAAAGAAAAGAAAATGAGAGATCAAAGGTGAGGGTGTAGCCTGAGGAGGGAGTGGGTAGAAAGAAAATGGCGACAGTGAAAATAAAAGACACTTTAGAAGTTTGGGGAGGGGCAGTGCCTGTGGCTCAAAGGAGTAGGGTGCCAACCCCATACCGCCAGAGGTGGCAGGTTCAAAAACCCGCAAAAAAAAAAAAGAAGTTTGGGGAGGGCAGAGGGGTAGAGAGAAATATGAAGCAAAAAAGTATTACCAAAAAATTTAAGAGGGATCAGACTTACCGACAAGAAAGAACTAGTAGACAGGAAGAGGTTGAAGAAGAGAAACGATAAGTGGGGGGTGAGCAGCACAGCAGAGCCCCTGAGAAGCAGGGCTGGGTGATGGATGAAGCACATTCCGGCAGGCCTGGGCCAAGGGACCTGTTTCCTTGACAACTGATGTCATGGAGGAATGACATTCATCCTTTCTTCCTTCTAAGTTGGTTGTTGGGTTTGGGGGTGAGATCCCAGCTAGTGGAGTGGTGTCTGTGTTTTTCAGAAAAAGAAGCCAAATTATCTTTTGGAATGAACAGAAGCAACCCCAGCAGTCACTGACTGCCCCCATCCCCAGCACTTCTCATCCTGGTGACATGTCCACTGGCTCCTATGGCCACTTCTCACAACCCTCACCTCCGCTTCAGGAGCTGATCGCATTGCAAATCAAGAAAAATGCAGGGTTAGACTCTGGTCTACCTGAAGGCTCTTAGAATTCCTTTACCTTCAAGTTTCAGCTTCTTGAAAACCTGGACCACAGCCTCTTTGTCTCTATTTTTCCTGAACCCAGCATGGATCTAACCGCGAAAAAGATAAGCCTGTGGCTCTAATGTAGTGAGAAGAACAGAATTCTTCACTTCGAGAAGCCTTGTTGTTAAAGAAAAAGAAAAAAAAAGCTGGTTTTGCATACAGGATCAGACTGCACTTGGCCTCTGCCCATGACTGGCATGTGCGGGTAGAGTCAATGGCCCGGTGCCTGTGGTCTTCCCTTTGACTCACCCCCTATTTTGCTAAGTTATCCTAGTGGCGGACGCAGGACACATTAGTCCTCTAATCCTCAGAGCAGTCCTATGCGCCATTGCTATCTCCTCTTAAAAGGAAAGACGCTTCCAGAGGGTAGGTAACCTAGGTCACACGGCTTGAACCTGCTCTGACCCGTGGTCTGCTGTACCAGATGGCCTCGTGCCCAGACCCTCTCTGGGTCTGTTCCCTTCTCCCAGGGGCTGCCGCTTTTATCTACTGGGAGTTGGGGGCGCTGAGAAATTCTCCTGGGACTGTAGCTTCCCTCATGCTCCCCTTTCTCCCGGTTGCCGACTCTTTCCCCTTGGCCTTTAAGTCTCCTCCAGGAGAGAATGGCAGTCCTGGCCACAGCCAGAACTCCTACCTAGGGCTGAACCTGGCGGGAAGCGGAAGCCGCGGAGGCGCTCGGAGCTCGGAAGCGTTTGGAGAGGACGCGCCGTGTCCACCAGAGGGCGCCATCGGCTCGCGGAGTCGGGCGCGGGCGGCCCAGCTGCGGAGCCCCCAGTGGCTTGGTTACAGCGGATTCGGGTACCGAGGTACGAGCGTGAAGACTCTCACTGGGGCAAGGAGGGGAGAGACCGACAAGAGGTTTACTTGTGACACTCTTATTTCAAATGCAATTTCAACGAAGTTGCATCTAGCACGTCCAAGATACCAGAGTACCAAGATGTGTCATTTTGAGTCTCCAAAGACTTAAAGAGTTTTAGGGAAGTGGCAGAATTAAGACAGGTACCAAATAATTATACCACAGAACAGTAGGAAGAGGCGGTCTGAAGTGGGAGGAGAGCTGGGGAAGGAGCTATCGCTCCAGTTAGGGGAATGAGACCCAGTTCATAGCATTTGGGACAAAGAGAGACACATTAGCCACCCGCATAATGAGTGTTCCCGTTTACACATGCTGATACCTAAATAATTATAAGTGACAAAAAGCAATAGTCCCTGCCCTCCAGCCACAGCTGTGGATCCTGAAAGGTAAATCAGAAGTACAAATGGATTCACCAACTGTCCAGAATGTGCTAGTAAAATAATAACCTAGTCTGAACAGTCAGATCAGTCATTCTGCTAATTGATAAAATACCCACAGGGGCGCCTGTGGAAACAGCTGTTACACTTGGTATAGGTATCATAAAAACATATGCTAGAAATACGTCAGTGCAGCTACTGATATTAGGAGAGAAGATGAAAAACTATAGAAGGCGAGAAACAACAAAGTCTTTTTGTTTTAAAGACTCATATCATCAAGACCACTTAAGGAAGACCTGTATCAATGATCTAATCCCCCTGAAAATTATTACAATTATACTATCACCATAGTGTATATTATTATAAAAATTATTCTAGTACACTATGCTAAGGCCAGTTTAATTTGGAACAAGTAAATTAAAGCAAAGGTAGACCTTGCATTTATAGAAATTTTGTTTCCGAGGAGTTAAACCGTAATAGAAGTTATTAACATGAAACAGTTGCATAGGTTTCAGCTTGATAATGTAGAAAAAGAAGGAAAGTTAGAAGGAATAAGACTTGAGACTAGATATCTCGTTAGTATTTTGGCCTTTTTTTCTATTTGGGCAAGTCAGTTAACATTTTATGTTTCAGTTTCCTCATTTAATAGAGGAATTTAATGGCAATAAAAAAAATATAGAACAGGTGATCTCTCAGATCCTGCAGATCATAATAAACCTTCTCAGTTCTCTTGTGCCCAAATACCTCCTTCGTGCTTGCTGTCTTGGTTCTCAAGTGGCTTTAAGGACCTGCAGGTCCTGTAAGGTTGGGCATATGAGGGGCTGGGGAAGGAGCTAGATCTGATATTAAGGGGGAGTCGCTACATAATCTGAAGCGTTCTGTATGCTGTGGCCTTTAATGGAGGGAGTGTCAAACAGTCACACTTACCATGACCATGCCTATCACGAAGTTTCTACAAAGATTTCTGATGGAGCCATTTGTCTGCCATGTACTGTACTACCTTTCTGCACCAGTTATTTGAGCACAGTGTTTTTGGCAGTCTTTAGTGCTAGTCACCAGATGCTCCAGACTCCTTGCCTATGCATGTCGTGGTAGAACTTCCTAGGCTGCTTGTGCTTCGGAGAGGGGTTTCAGGAGATTGGTGTTAGCCAACAACGAGTTAGAAGAAACGACATTTAACACTTCCAGGTGGATTGTTTGAATGCCTGTGTAAGATCCTCCCGACATCCTTTTGCTCTCCACCTGTGACCTGCTGTGTTCCAGATAGTATCATTTTGGTTAACCTGGGTCCAGGAGTGCGAATGATGCTGCTGCGGAGCAGAGCTCCCAGCCAACCTGCCACAGACTCACAGCATGCATGAGAGGAAACCTTTAAGACCTTGGTGTTTGGAGACTGCTTATTATAGCAGCATGACCTAGTCATTCCTAACTAATAAAGGGGAATTGTCATTTTTGTTTCCCAGTGCATTATGACACTTATTACCAACTGCTAAATAAAGGGCTGATGGAATTGACCTACTTCTCTCCTCTACTGGAGCTGGAATCATCCATATATCTATTTGTCCTCCCCAGAACACCTACCCCAGTATCCTGGACATAGCAGGTACTTATAAAGCCCCTTGGATTGATGCATGTATTTAAGAGTCTCAAAACACAGCCCAATGAGTGGAAGAAGAGGAGGTTTGCCACGTTATTTTCCATATAGTGCCCTGTAGAGTGGGGCTCGCCTGACAGCCAAGGCATTGAGGAGGGAGAAGCCATCAGGCCATCTCCTCCTGCATCCATCCTTAAGCTCTGCGGGGCTACCTGTGATCCCCCTACCTTTTGGCAGGTGAAACGGAAGCTTGGCCTCTGAGTCACTACAACAGAGTTCAGAATAGAGATGGAACTAGAATAAGAAGACTTGGCAGGCCAGACAAGAGGCAGCAACAGTAGGGTGGGCCTGGGGCAAAGTTCAGGTGGGGGGTGCGAGGCTGGGGCAGGCAGCAGAGCGCAGGCAGGTTGTGTGTCGTTGTGCCACACATTCCACCCCCTGCTCCAGGTGGCTGGACTCTGTTCAAGAAAGCATGCGTGTAATGCATGGTAGCCCCTGACCAAGCAGACCTTTGCAGAAGCCCATTAACATTCTATAAATGGCAGCAACTAGCACAACAAGAAAGACATGAATATTAACATGCCAGTCTGAGGTTCTGGCTCCCTCTTCCCTGCTTCCTTCAGCTGATCTAAACAATCTCCACAGACAGTTTCATTTTGACCATACAGAGTGTAAACCATCTTCAGATTTGGATTTCTAGCTAATGCTGGTTTTTTTTTTTTTTTTTAGATGTGATTTTTTCTTAAACTCAGTGGTGAGAATAACACCCTGTTTTGAGGTGAGTCCTCTGGAGAAAGATTACAGAAGAGAAAAATATCCATTTGCCACAAAATGGCTTTAAGAAATATTAACTCCAGTTATGCTGCTTGCCTACTGGAATGTGAAGTCTCTTCAAGAAAAAGTTTGAATCCATCTGCAGGTCCTCTGAGGCCTTAATCATCAGGTTCCCGCTTACCTCGCCTTCTGTTACTACCTACCAGGAGCCAGACACACCTGGTTGCTTACCTGTCCTAGACAGCCACTGTCTTTCCTGTCTGTATGCTGCACACCTCTTCCCTTTGCCCCCAGTTCTCTTCCCTGTCCTCTTGGGTGCTGGAGGAACTCCTCTGGAAAGCTTACGCTTGCATCAAATGAGCCTGCTAGGGGATCCTTTTCCTGGCTCTCCCAGGCAAAGGTTCCCTTCTCCACACCGCACCCATCCCTAGATCTACTGAGCATTGATCGCACTGCTCTGGGCACAAGGCTGGTCTGTCAGTTCTTTTCTCATAAGCCTTAATTTTGAAAAAAGAGGGGCTCCACCTTAATCATATTTGTTGAATTCTTTTTTTTTTTTTTTTGAGACAGAGCCTCAAGCTGTCACCCTGGATAGAGTGCTGTGCCATCACAGCTCACAGCGACCTCCAATTCCTGGGCTCAAGCCTCCGCCTCCCAAGTAGCTGTGACTACAGGCGCCCACCACAATGCCCGGCCATTTTTTGGTTGCAGCCGTCATCGTTTATGGCGGGCCCGGGCTGGATTCGAATCCGCCAGCTCAGGTGTACGTGGCTGGCACCTTAGCCCGCTGAGCCACAGGCGCCGAGCCATTTGTTGAATTCTTATATCATTTTCCTTCTCTTTCACAAAGATTACAAAATAGGGCAGCACCTGTGGCTCAGTGAGTAGGGCACCAGCCCCATATACCAAGGGTGGTGGGTTCAAACCCGGCCCAGCCAAACTGCAATAAAAAAATAGCTGGGCATTGTGGTGGGTGCCTGTACACCCAGCTACTTGGGAGGCTGAGACAAGAGAATCACCTGAGTCCAAGAGCTGGAGGTTGCTGTGAGCTGTAATGCCACAGCACTCTACCAAGGGTGACAAAGTGAGACTCTGTCTCTAAAAACAAACAAACAAACAAAACAAAGATTACAAAATAATTAGTACATAATTGAAATCCAAAGGACATTTTACTCAATGTGTATACCAATTACCATCTTTTCCTTCAGGATCATCTACCTGGGACAAGAGAAGATTGAAGCAGGTGATAATTATTATTATTATTTTTTTGCAAGTGATAATTATTGACTGGAATTTTACATTCTAAGCCCTTCCCCTGCAAGGATTTGTTTTTCTTTTTATGTTAAATTTGGAGCAGGGCATTATTTTAGAGCCTCCTCTCCCTCCAGTAAATTTAAGGGTTTTCTCTTGAACAAGTTCACGTGATGCCCCTGGAGAATAAATATTTTCATTTGGGCAAGTTTGAGAGTGGGAAGCTGAGAGGTTTATTTAGAAGTAAGATGTAATAAAGGCGAGAGACTGGCAATGTTTGCATGCAGATGACCAGCATTTTCCCTTTTTATGGAAACATTCAATTGATCCAAACACAAAAGAAGCATTTTGTTTGGCAAAGCCTTTTAGTGCCCCTGTCCCATGAGTCCTTGTGTGGAAAGGAGACAAGTGTTGGTTGCCTCTGAGAACTATTGCTGGATTATTACTCTGGGTAATTGTCTGTTAAGGGGCATATGCTGCCTTCCTATAACCTTTCCCAGGGTGTGAGGAAATGGTGTTGGAAGTTTCTAGATTATTGGTTTTAAGACAGTCACAGCGATGGTAACAGATTTTATTTAATATATTTGGGGGCTCTTTCCTGGGGAGAGGGGAGTGAGAATATGATATGCAAAATGCCCAAGTTCAGTGTGTCCTTATTTCTAAACTTATTTCCTGTTTAACATACTAAAGAAGAGATATTTAGGTCAATGTTTTTCAATCTCATGTACTTATGTTTGCAGGTAAGATGGGACCTGCCCAGAGCAAGTGGTGAGAAGGTATGAAACACCAGTTAGTCAAAGATCCCTAACTTCATGAAATCCTTGCCTTTCTAGATTTCCTAACAGGGTCAGGACTAGGGAGAAGCAAATGAAGCACTCAGGTTGGATACAAAATTTAAGGGGTGCCAATAACATCGGTAATATAAATAATGTTTTAGTGAAATATTTTAAATAAACTAAAATTAGATATTAGGTTCATCCTGGATTTTTACATTCATTTTTATTTTTAAAAATAACACATTTAGGCTGGGTGCGGTGGCTCAAGTCTGTAATTCTCGCACTGTGGGAGGCTTAGGCGGGTGGATTGCCTGAGCTTATGGGTTTAAGACCAGCCTGAGCAAGAGTGAGACCCCATCTCCAAAATTAGCCAGGCATTATGGCAGGTGCCTGTAGTCCCAGCCACTCAGGAGGTTGAGGCAAGAGAATTGCTTGAGCCCAAGAGTTTGAGGTTCCTGGGAGCTATGATGTCATGACGCTCTACCAAGCGCCACAAAGTGAGACTATGTCTCAAAAAATTAAAAAAATGCATTTAGACTTGGAGTGGTGACTTGCACCTCTAACCCTAGACTTTGGAGGCTGAGGAGGTAGGAGAATCATTTGAGTCCAGGAATTTGAGATCATCCTGGGCAATAGAGAGACCTCACCTCTATAAAAAATAGAAAAATTAGTGGGGCATAACAATGTGTGCACCTGTAGTCCTGGCTTACTCAGGAAACTGAGCCAGGAGGGTTACTTGAGCCCAGGAGTCTGAAGTTGCACTGAGCTGTGATGATGCCTTTGCAGTCCCGACAGGGCAACAGAGACCCTGTCTCAAAAAAATGCACTTAAGTATTATCTTTATTAGTAAGTTTGTTGATACCTTTAATTTTCACCTCTTAGAAAAGTATCTCACTTCTGTCACTTCCCTGTTGTCCTTACTTTACAAATCCATTTCAGAAAATCAAGTCCTTTTTGCCATTTCCTTCTATCACATGCCCAGTGAAGGGGGAGATAAGCTTCTTAAAAACAGAATGGTTGAAGAAGCAAGGAGAAAAAAATATCTAATGATCAAAGAAATAAAAATTCAACAGCAGTGAGAGAGCTCTGCCTATACTTTGTTAAACTGACGTATTTTAACATATCATATCTCCAGCTAGTGGGAGTGGTGTCTGAACTGATTCAACCGCCCCTGGGACCGCATCTTACTTAGATCATCCCTACTCAGCTGCCCTGTTCCACCGGGCAGGCGACGGGAAAGACTATGCCAGTCGTAAAGCTCCAGAGGTTCTGCAGGCATCTACTTTGCCGGTTCTTCTGAGATCTGAGGATCTCCCATAACCGCCTTGGGACTTTGCTGATCATTTGGGGGACCCATGTGCTGCACTAGATATTCTGTTGTCCCAGGAGACTATCTCTTTCTTTGCTTTTAATACCTTTAAGCCTTTAAACCACAGTCAATGATAACCTTTTCCCACTGAGGAAAAAGTTATCGGGAGGCAGATTTTAAATTTTGGTCTACGCTTGCCAGACCTGTCTGGTAAACACTCAGCTTGCCGCAATACCTACAAAGTCCCGGACTTGGCATACCGGCGACGGCGGAGGCTTTCTTTCCACTTGCAGAACCACTCAGCTTCCAGGTTGCAGAGACCACGTCTTCCCCTCACACCAGTCTCTGCCGGGCCGCTACCCTGGCCTCAGCGCTCACGGTCGCACCCTCCCAGGTTCCCACAGGCGCGGTGCTGTCCCTCTCCCGGCCCCCTTCCCCGTCCTAGCTCCCCGCCGAGGAAATTCTTCCCCAGCAGCCCAGAGCTCCCCTCACGTGACCAGCCGCCGCGGCTGCTTCCAGCCGGAGTTTAAAGGTTACGGAGGAAATTAGCATGGGCACAGCCTCTCGCCGCTCGGAGGGCGCGCCCCATTTTCACGCAGCCCAGACGGCAGCTGTCAGCGAGCTGAACAGGCCCGATGTCCCCCAGAGGGGGCACAGACAAGGTCCAGCCTAAATCGGAAGAGTTACTTTGCAAAAAATAAGCAGACTCATAAATCAAGCCGGAGTTCTACCAAGGTTTCACTTGTCAACAAGTTATCGCAGCTTGAGAAGTCCAGGACAGATTCCACAGGGGGGAATGTCCCCAAAGAAAAGGAAGAGAGAAGAATAGTCATGATTAAAAACGTACTCGGCTCCCCCTCTTCCCCCTCCCCCACCGCCGCGGAGCTGAGCGTCCCGGGACAGAATAACAGGCCAATACTCTCCGGGAGGCTCTTGAGGGCCACTTGCCGGGTGCGGCTGGGCTAGCCGAGGGTCCTGCCACACCTCTACCCCGGGCTTTAAAAGATGATGTTGACCGCAGAGTCCCCGAGAGATGTGCAGCCCGCTGGCCGCTGGCCTGCACGTCTCTCGGGTAGACCAAAGAAGACGCATCCTCGAGAGATTGTGCAGCCCGCCGGCCTGCACATCTCCGGTGGAGACCAAAGACGACGCGTCCACAGCGCTCCGCACTCGCACCCCGCGCCAACGCTGCCACTCCCCGGGGTCCCGCGCCCGGTCTCTGCCCGGCTTGCCCGCCTGCTGCCGCGATCCGGGCAGCGTCGCCCGCTCCCTGCGGTTCTCTTCTCGGCTCACTTTTTCCGTATTGCTCCCCCAACCGGCAAAACTTTCTATTTCCCCAAACACTGGCGCGCGCGCGCGCGCGTGCACACACACACACACACACACACACACACACACACACACACACACACACTGACGTCTTTTGCGCATTTCCTGCATTAGAGGGAGGGAGACTTGCTCGCACACCGACGGAGGGAGAGGAGACCGCGGGGGAGAGCTGGCTGGCGGGCGGCGAGCGAGCGGGCGGCAGCTGAGAGCTGGGACGCGGGGAGCGCGGCGGGCGGGCGCCGGCGTCCGGGAGGTGGGGCCGCGCCGAGTCGTAGTCTCGGCCCCGCCGCCGCGCTGCGCACCGCCCGGTGCCGGCCTGCGCCCGGAGCCAGAGCGGCGGCCGCCCCGACTCCCGAGCCCGCGCGGATGTGAGATTCCGGGCTTCTGGCGCCTCCCGATCGCCGGCTCCGGCGCGGCGCTGCTTCGGCCGGGAGGCGGCGGCCCCGGCTGGCTGTGCGGCTTGTGGATTTTTAAAAATTTGGCTCCGAGGAGGACCATTTCCTCTCGACATGCATCCCTCCGGATAGACTGAACATCCCTCGTCCACCCCCCGCCCAGCGCGGTCAGAGGCAGGCGCTGGGTGTGCGAAGAGGATCCGGGTTGAAATCTGCGCCCCCGGTTCTCGTCTCCGCCCCGTCCCACCGCTCCCGGAATCGAAATTTCCCGGGATTATGTTTCGGAAAGGTAGGTAAGCGCCGGGCGCGGCTCCCGCTTCCCCGCAGCCCGGAGCCGGAGAGCCAGCGAGGCGAGAGGCAGCCCCCGCGGCTTGCAGCGGAGCCGACAGCTCGTCGTCTTCTCTTCTGGAGGTGCTGCTGGTGGTAGGGGGGGGAGAGACTTGCTCCAAACACGGACGTCCCCCAGCTCTCCCCCCCTCCCTGTTTTCCGTTAGGAACCCGGCGAGGAAATACATGCACTCGCTGAGAATCGCCCGCTCCAGGGCGCAACGCCACAAGGTGTAGGCAGTGTGTGGGGTGGGGCGAAAGGGGACCCAGGAGTCCTCGTGGATCGGAGTGCCGGGCTGTCGGTTCTTCATTCCTGCCCTCGGGGCGGACGGAGTGACCCCGGACCCACAGTCCCCGCCCCGACAATGGTAGTGTTCAATGGCCTTCTTAAAATCAAAATCTGCGAGGCCGTGAGCTTGAAGCCCACAGCCTGGTCCCTGCGCCATGCGGTGGGACCCCGGCCGCAGACTTTCCTTCTCGACCCCTACATTGCGCTCAATGTGGACGACTCGCGCATCGGCCAAACGGCCACCAAGCAAAAGACCAATAGCCCGGCCTGGCACGATGAGTTCGTCACCGATGTGTGCAACGGGCGCAAGATCGAGCTGGCCGTCTTTCACGATGCTCCCATCGGCTACGATGACTTTGTGGCCAACTGCACCATCCAGTTCGAAGAGCTGCTGCAGAACGGGAGCCGCCACTTCGAGGACTGGGTGAGTTGGGCGCCTCCCGTCTTTCCGGGAACGCGGTTGTGGGGTCCCTAGGAAAGACTGGCTTGTCTTGGCATGAGCCGTGGGGCTCCGGGACTTACTGCTGACTGGGGTTTGTGCATGTATGTGTGTGAATGAATGCTAGTGTCGGTTTCCTTGGGGAGGTACACTCTGTAGTTGGGGAGAAATAGGAATGGGGTGAGGAAGATGAGACTTAGGAAGAGAGTATGACTCTGTGCCCCCTCCGTGCACTCCAGAGGTGCTGCAGGGGCCGGCAAGCGGGGAGAGCCCGGGTGGCTGGTGCTGAAGGTTGGCTGAGGACCCGGCGTCTTCCGCAGGCGCGTGGTGGGCTGGCAGTGTACGAGTGTGTGTGGGTGGGTCCCTCTGTCCTTGGAGAGGCACGTGGAGCCTTAGACTGAAGGCTTCTCGCACGTCCTGGCTTTGTCCTGCATAGCCCAGTGAGGAGTTGCTTTATTTTTCCCTCCAGGAGGAAGCTTGCTTGTTTCTATTCTCTTCCATGGTGGTTCCTCATCTTTTGACACACAAGGGGAAAAAAATGTGCTCTCCTCCAGAATGTCCCCTCTAGGGGTCCCAGAAACATCATTTGAGCTTGTTTTGCCTAATTCATTGCCCATCCATCCAGAATGAATCTGGTATTTTAGAAACAATTTTTGCTTGTGGGTAATTGGAAAGTTAGTGCATTTAATCTTAAAGTTATATTGTTTCTCTGTCTTGATTGTGAAGATACTGTGCAGTGAAATACTATTTCTAAGCCTGAGATTGAGTTAATTGTTAAGTGATTACATTGTAAAAAATACTAGGGGCTTGGAAACAGGCCTTGTTGAGATGTGCTATAAACCAAATGCATTCAACCTTGGCACTTGGACAGAGAGAAGCAAGCTTGTGTTTTTGCTCTTCTTGGAGAGAAAGTGTTAAGCTTAGGAAATGGATTTCTGTATTTTCAGGTTTGTTGCATGTTTCCACTAAGAGCAGGTGTCTTCTGAGTATGTGTTTTTCAGGATTCTTTGGTATACACAGAAAAAGAGCTGGATAGATGAGTCTCATGAAGAGATGTAGAGAGATTGATTTCTACTGGAAAACAGACAACACTAGACATGAGTGTACTAGGGGTCAGAAGTTGGGTATGAATCACCTTGGCACATCACCTTACATGTTTTCTCAAGGATAAGGAAGAATAAGAAAAAGCCTGTTCTTTTTATGCTCACGGCTGTGATGTAGTCTGCCTGAAACCATGGTTACGAGCTCACAGGGAAGCTCCAACAAGCCACACGAGTACAACTTTAAGAGATTTGTGGCTTGCACTTTGGGAAGCAAGCAAATCTTTATGGAATCTCAAAGAACTCACTGCCATTTCCATTACATTTCACAGATGTCCTCTCCCTCTGCCTCTCTCCTTCTACCAGAGTTCCCATTCATTCTGTGCTTCCTTTCCACACATGGCCTTTGAGGCTTTTTCTCATGGAAGTGGTGCCTTGGCATCGGGGTGGGCAGAAGGGATAACTACTTTCAGAGCCAGACAGATCCCCCTACACTAAAAACCTATAAATACCCTTGACTTTTTTTTTTTTTTTAAATTAGATAAGGTGTCACTCTGTTTCCCCGGCTAGAGTGCCAGGGCATTGTTATAACTCACTGCAGCCTTCAACTCCTGGGCTCAAGTGATCCTCCTGCCTCAATCTCCCAAGAAGCTGGAACTACAGGCATGCACCCCCACACCTGGTTAATTCTTTTAATTTTTTTGTAGAGACACAATCTTCCTATTGGGAGGTTAGACTCAAACTCCCGGCCTCAATCACTCCTCCCAAAGTGGTAGGATTACAGGCACGAGCCACTGTAATTGGCCAAAACCTGTGATTTTAAAGGTGTTTTTTTAACAGAAAAGAGAGGAAAACAATTTGACTATGGTGGCTAGGATAAGGGGGCATTCTGCGGTGTGTGCAGATGAGGGGCTTGGATAGTGGGGTGGAGCAGAGAAGATGCGCACTATTATGTGATTTTCCACAGAAAACATGTTGGCCCAAGGGAGAGTGTGAGTCCCTGGTGATGCTCTGCTGGGGTCCATCCCAAAGTCCGGTGCTTTAGCACTTCCTGTGAATCCTGCAATGGGAGCTACTCACTTGGTTATCGTTCTCTAAGGTTCTCAAGTTCATGTTGGACTTGGCCCTAGACCAGATCATCTAGTGCATGGGCAAGTTTTACAGACAAGGACAAAGAGTTCCAGAGAAGCTAAGTGGGCACCCAAGGTCACATGATCAGCAAAGGTGGGTTGGAAGCAGGGCACTCACCTCCTATTGCCCAGTGCTTGGCTTACGGGTGAACAGAGCCATCAGATTCATGTGCTGTGTCCCTGACATTTTTATTGTGTATGACACATGTGTAATTTAATGTGCTTTCGAATTCATCATTTCTTTTGCCTTGTAGCAAGTGTGAATATGACAGATTTTGGCCAAACTAAAAAACTTGTTACACAGAGAAGCTCAGCGTCATAAGAGGAATAAGGCTGTAGAGCTGGTTCTGACTGCTTGTCTCGGTGAGTTTTGCTAGGGGAGGCTGTGGCCTCTCTGGTCCCCCAGACTAAACATGGAGATGTACTGGCAGAGGTGACGGGCCCTTGCAAACAGAGACAAGTTGCAGCTGCTAAATTCACCTTTCCCATTCCCATAATGTATGGTACACCCAAATTCACACCTTTTGGTCAAATTTTCTGGCTCAGGCCTCTGCTTCCTTACATGGGAGCGATGAAGAGACACATGGTTTTCTCAAGTGTAGCTGAGAAACGTGGCCTGAAGTGAGGGATGTGGACAGCAGGAAGCAGCCACTTCTCTCACTGCTGCAGAGCGTTGAATTGAATTGCACTTTGAATTCACATGTATTCCTGGAGTTCCTGTTTTGTGTTCAAATCCAACCAAAGAAGCTTAGCACTGTAGACAATCCGAGGTAGAAGAAGCCATGGGTTACTCTCAAAGAACTTTCATTTCACTAGGGAAATGACACTAGCAGATTCATGTAGAAACCTAAGTAGAAATTGGGTTTCAAATCAGTGGTACCCTAATATGTTAGGAGTTCAGAAAGGGGGTGTGCTAGGAGAGCTGGAAGAATCCAGGAAGGCTCCCTGGAGGAGGCATGAACAGTAGGTAACATTTAAGGAAGTATCTACAGGAGAGGACAGTGTTCTAGGTATGGACATTGTTGGAATAAACATAGAGAATACCGATGGTCAAGGCTGGAGAATGGATAAGCAGGGCTGAAACCAAGGGCTGCTGTTTGGAAGGACTGGAAAGGTTTCCCAAATTTAAGACTTTTATCTGAGTACTGCCTATGTGATTATTTACTTAATATTTTAGAAAATTGACTCTTTTATTTTGCACTTAGTCTTTTCTTGAGCTTCACTATGCATGAAATCATGGATTTGGACATTATAGTTATAAGTGTTCTTTATTCACATTAAAATAAACATGGTTTTAAAATAAAAAGCTAATTCCAGCTGTCTCTTCACATCATTAGTTATGTGGGGCCACACTTTGGAAACACTGGAGTGGGAGAAAGTTTAGAAAACTGAGTTGGATTCTAGAATGTGTAAAAGCCTGGCTAAAGTAATTATTTTCCAGATTTTGAAAGATGTTTCGGTTATGATGACAAAAGGGGTTGCTTTAGAGAAAGCTCATTGCAAGAGAAGGAAAGATTTTGCTGGTACCTGAAACAGAATCCATTCTAACACTATTGCTACAGCCAGGGTTTCAAAAGACTGAGTAATAATGCCACTCAGGTTTGGTGTGCATAAGAACCATTAGGGGAGGGTGTTAAAAATATAGACCCTCTGGCCCCACCTTCAGAACTTTTAGCACTGTGGTTTGAGATAAGCTAAGTGTTGGGAATCCACTTTATTTTTTTGTGAGACAGAGCCTCAAGCTTTCACCCTGGATAGAGTGCTGTAGCATCCCAGCTCACAGCAATCTCCAATTCCTGGGCTCAAGCGAGTCTCCTGCCTCTGCTTCCCAAGTAGCTGGGACTACAGGTGCCCACCACAACGCCCTGCCATTTTTCTGTTGTAGCCGTCATTGTTGTTTGGCGGGCCCGGGCTGAAGTGGCTAAGGCGCCAGCCACATACACCTGAGCTGGCGGGAATCCACATTTTTAACAAGCTGTTCCAGAGATTCAGGCTTGCTTTGGGAAACATCAGGCTAGAATAGAAATTGTGGGCTCTAGATAAACAATGGATTATCAACTTTCATACGTAGATGTGTCCTGAAATTTTATGGTAGAACTTTGTAATTCTTAAAGCAAGATTTATAAGGATAACTGTGTGAACTATATATATGTATGGGGATTCATGTTAGAATCAGAAGCTGAATAAGGCCGCATAGAGTGGGATTGCAGTTAGGACGGGAGAGAGGCAGGGCTTTGCCATCTGGCTATCCGTTCACACTCTCTTGCTCCATCCTTGCCCTAGTAGTCAATATGCAGAGCTCAGTTCCCCCTTTGTTCCACTGTCCCATCTCTGAAAACATCTTTAGTTTGTGTCACTCCCTTGCTTTGTCCTGTAGAAGAGGCACTTGTAATACAATGGTGAGAATAGAAAGTCATCATTTGAAAGGTATGTCCCCAGAGCTGAGAGGCATGTCCCCAGAGTGGTTAAGGGAGTAGCTCTGCAGCCAGGCTGCTTGGGCTTAAATCCCACTGCTACCACCTACCACTTTTGTGACCTTTAGTAAGCAATTTAACCCTTTTGTTTCTTCTTCTGTAAGAAGTGGGCAATTGTAAATGTACTTGCCACTGATGAAGTGGGGTTGTCGTGGGATTAAATGTGTGAATACTTGAGAGTGTGTAGACTAATGCCTTAGTGACTACTCAACGAACATTTAACTGTTATAAGTACTATTATTGTATCTCTTAAACCTAGCATGTGGCTGGCCCTGAAGAGTGTTCTTTACTGAGAGGATTATTATATAGGCTCTGAAGAAGCCAGTTTTTCTGGGCTCCAAAATATAGTAGTTCCCTTCAGTCTGGTGTCCTCATTTGGCAACAAATGGGACACTGGAAGTGTTTATGTTTTGTTTTTTCTAAGTAGCCCATTGGCAGGGCTTCTCCAAATGATCGTACCCCTGCTGACCCTGGGAGATGGGCCTATACTGGTTTGGAGAGGGTAGGCTCTGGGGCTGCTTCCCCTCTGGCCCACCAGAGTTGCTGGGGGAGACTCCAACAACACAAATGCCCAGGCATAGCCATAAGCTTTTCCCATTCTGACACCAGGGGTGGAGCCTGGGTTAGACAGGCCCCCTGCCGAGTCTCCTCTGGTTGGTGGCCTGACTATACTGTGTCCCTAGGGAATAGCTTTATCTTTAGGAAATTTGTAGGGAAGTTTTCTTAAAGAATATCAGAAAACCTCCATTATCATTTAAAGGAGTGAGACAGGGAAGAGACTGCTGGGGAGTATGGAAGGGCTGGGAATGGTCCACGTCCTCTGTGTGTGTTCCTCCTCCCTGAACTCATCCCCCAGGAGCTGGGGTCCACTGATCTCTTCCTTTTCCCTACCCCTGTATGTACCATCTCATTCAACATTGCTCCCCTTGGTACATAGTTGGTTGTTTAACTACCTGAAGCATCAGTTCCTGGCCCAGTGCCATCGCAGACAGTTTCTTGGCATTGGGTCCTTAGAGTAGAGGCCTGAGATATTCACTTCCAGTTTCATGGGCAGTCAAGGGTTATTTCTCTGTTCTATTTCTCCTTCTGGCTTTTTTTTTTTTTTGAGACAAAGTCTCACTTTGTTGCCCTGGGTAGAGTGGTATCACAGCTCACAGCAACCTCAAACTCTTGGGCTTAAGCAATTCTCTTGCCTCAGCCTCCCAAGTAGCTGGGGCTATAGGTGCCCACCACAATGCCCTGCTATTTTTTGGTTGTAGTTGTCATTGTCGTTTGGCAGGTCTGGGCCGGGTTTGAACCCTCCAGCCCCGGTGGATGTGGTTGGCACCGTAACCACTGCGCTATGGGCGATGTCGTTCTTACTGTTTTTAACCAGCAGCAGATTCAGTGAATATTTGAAACTGTCAGTTTCCTAGCTCCTCAGTGGACTCCGTTCCTGGAATTAATGAGTTCTAACTATAGGATATCTCTGGAACCCACATGTTGTGTGACTTTGGACATATGGCTTAGGCTCTTTAAGCCTGTTTCTTCATCTGTAAAATGGGAATATGATAGTTCTTACCTTTTAGGTTGTTGTGAGAATCAAACAGAGAATTGTAAAGCTTTTACCAAGAGGCCTAGCTATGATATGTTTCAGCAATTTTATTAATATTTGAAGAGTTCTGTGTTCAAAGTTTTAGAATCTTAAATCAGAACACATGGTTTAGCGAAAGGTATTTCTCTCCTTGATTTGTGAATGTATTTATATGAAAAGTCTTATATAGTCTAAAAATAAATTTAATTTAGCTATACTTAACAAATTGCCCTTTTGAAAATAATAGAATTACTTGAAATTAGATTGTTTTGGAAAGACTAGGAATTGGGGCCATTGTAGACAAAGGTTAATTATTTATTGAAGCATATGAGTGATTGGAAATGGGGGCATTCAGGAGCTGGTGTTTTCTTGTATGAATTTTATGTAGTTTCATGGATTTAAATGCATTGTCAATTCTATTGACTCTAAATTCCTAATTCCAACCTATACCTGCTCTTGAACTCTAGAACTCAATTATGAAACTGCCTTCGTGTCACTGCCATTTGATTGTGTGAAGGACATCTTAAACACAAAATGTCTAATATTATATTTCCCTCTTTCTTAATCTAAGCTTGCTTCCCAGTTCAAGAAATGACCTTCATTTTCCCAGGCAAAAAATTTTGAGGAGACATTCTTTTTTTTTGAGACAGAGCCTCAAGCTGTCACCCTGGGTAGAGTGCTGTGGCATCACAGCTCATAGCAACCTCCAACTCCTGGGCTCAAGTGAGTCTCCTGCCTCTACCTCCCAAGTAGCTGGGACTACAGGCGTCCGCCACAACGCCCGGCCATTTTTTGGTTGTAGCCGTCATTGTTGTTTGGTGGGCCCGGGCTGGATTTGAACCCGCCAGCTCAGGTGTACGTGGCTGGTGCCTTAGCCCGTTGAGCCACAGGTGCCGAGCCTGAGGAGACATTCTTAATGGCTCTAATTCTTGTCTACCTCATATTCAATCCATCATCAACATTGGTAGTTTCTGTCTTCAGAATATATCCCAAACAGGGATCATTTTCTATACCTCTGTTGACACCACTCAAGTCCAAGTCACTGTCTTTTTGTACCTGGGTTATTTCAACAGACTCCTAGTTGGTTCCACCTTGCTTCAACTTCTCAGATTCTGCCACTTTGCTGACAAATTCTTCGGGGTAAAAACTTAAGTCCTTACCATAATCTATAGAACCAAAAAAGACAAGCCTCTTGTTATGACCTCTCTGACCTCAACACCTACTGCTCTTCACATTGTTTGTTCCTCTCCAGCCATATTGGCCTACTGGATACCCCTTAAATGCACTGCTATATTCTTGGTACCTCAAATAGTGCCTGGCACATTGTTGAATGAATGAATGAATGAATCTAATTAAACAAGTGTGCATTCCCCTAACTCCAACTGTGGTTTGGCACAATGTAAGATATTAGGGTTTGATGAAACAAAAGTCAAGTGTATATATATAGTTCCTGCTTCTGAGGAATATGGGATCTCATTGGAAAGACCAGATTAGTAAGCAGTTGAATGAATTCCTTAAATAATCCTTCTATACTGCTGAAGGAAGTAAGGAGGAGGAAGAAAAGGATATTTTATTTTATAAAAATCAATGAGATCCCTAAAGATGTCCTTATGAGAGAATGCTAGATTATTTCCATGTTGTAATTTGCATCAAACTGAAGAATCTCCATCTGGTGTAAAGTTCCTTAAAGTAGGAATTGTGTACTTTCTGGGTGCCCAGGGTCTATGCAAGGTGATAGTGAGGGGAGAAGAAAAGGGCTCACTTGCCCTCCATTTGTAGAATTTAAATTGAATTTAAATTTTCATGAGGGGCGGCGCCTGTGGCTCAAGGAGTAGGGTGCTGGCCCCATATACCAGAGGTGGTGGGTTCAAACCCGGCCCCAGCCAAAAACTGCAAAACAAACAAACAAACAAACAACAAAAAACCAAACACATAAATTTTCATGAGGGCTTTAGATACAAAACTGTGATTGGCGGCAACAAAGACATGAAATTTCAAATCCCAGCACCAGAACTCACAGAGCATGTGCAGACAAAGCTTCCAGGGGTTTTACTTCGGCTAAAAGAACTCCAGAGCAGGCTTGCAGTATTTTACATAAATAAAAGCTACACTTGGCCAAACATTTCATTTCTCTCCAGGTTCCTCTGGGTATACATGGGCTTGTTAAGTAATTACAATCTATTATAATGCTAATCAGCAGGGCTACACCTGTTTGAAATTTAGTTTTCTGGCAGAAACATGTGAAGTGGCCAAAAGTCTGTACTGTACTGGGAGAACCAGGAGGGCAGGAACATACTGTTGTCATTGTAATTCACTAACATCTAAATAAGGTTGGAACTTCAGAGGGCATAGAATTGAAATCCATAACACCATGCTGGGGAGGAAGAGGAAAAACAGGAGCCTGACACCAGACTCAGGTGCTGAAAGAGGATGTCCCCTGTCCCCAACCAAAGCCTGTCCCCTCTACTTCACCTTGAAGTCTCAGGGAGGTGGTGTTAAGCTAGTGAAAAGTCACCTTTACATGCCGGCCAGTTGAGTAACTTAGCTCCTGAGTTCAAGGGATAGAACAGACTGAAAATCAGGTTCCAGAAGGTTTTAGAAAAATCTCTAATGGGTTAATCTATGATTAATTATTGAAGAAAAAAGTAGTCTATAATTTTTCTTATACTCTTCTTGAATAAAGTTTTTTTTAAGACTATAGCATCTCTTGGTACTGTCTTCTTTCCCTAGGTAAAGGTAAGCATCTTGTGAGCAGGAAGTAGCCCCCTCCAATCAGCGTATGAGCCACCCAGGATGTCCATGTAAGTTCACTCATCTGGTGGTTGAGTGAGAACAGCTACCTCTATGGTGTCTGTCTTGTAGAAGTTCCAATAGGAAGTATTCTTTTTTTTTTGGTAGAGACAGAGTCTCACTTTATTGCCCTTGGTAGAGTGCTGTGGTGTCACACAGCTTCCAGCAACCTCCAACTCCTGGGCTTAGGTGATTCTCTTGCCTCAGCCTCCTGAGTAACTGGGACTACACGCGCCCGCCACAATGCCTGGCTACTTTTTTTTTTTTTGGTTGTTGCAGTTTGGCCGGGGCCGGGTTCAAGTTCACCACCCTCAGTATTTGGGGCTGGTGCCCTACTCCTTTGAGCCACAAATGCCGCCCAGGAAGTATTCTTTAATCCGACTGATTTAGATTGCGTTCTTAGAAGTTCATTATCTGGTACAGTGCTGAAAAAGAAAGATGATAGAATTCTCAAACGTTTCTAAGCCATGGACAGGGTGGTGTATTTATTCGTTGTTCTGGCCATCGCTTCATCCATTTGGCAAATATTTATTGAGCTGCTCTCATGGAACATAGAGTCTAGTAGAAGATACAATATTAATCAAGAAATAACATAAATACACTAGTATGTAAAATTACAACTGAGAAGCTGAGCTTATCATAATTCTTTCACAATTTAGGGACACCTAGACCTCTTCTCTTCAGGATTGGAGTAGATAATACTCTTCTTCTTCCATGGGAAATGCATTGAATGGGGAGTGAGGTGATTCCCTTTGATCAGTGGTGTTGGACCTTGGATTCCGCATCTGTTAACTGAGCCATTAGGATGGTCTAGATGCTCTAAGGCACCTTTTAACAAGGACCTGACTTAGCCCTCTGCACCCTTCATTTTGGGCTTTAACTGTGCTCTTGGTAATATTTTATCTTTATTGTTCTCCATGAAGATAAGTCCTATCTCCCAGGCAAAACTGTCTGCTTCTGCTTTTTCCCCTTCTCGTCTTTCTTCGTTGTTTCAATTGAAATCATAAAGCTGTTTTTGATAGCTTGCTTCCTTATCTACTGTTCAAGGCCCACAAACAATAAACTTATTTTTTATTTTTTAAGTGGAGCCCCTTTATTTTTTAAGTGGACTTCCCTTTCTATGTCTCTATGTCAAAGAGTATTCTAAAAAGAAGCAAGAAAGCAGGTCTGAGAATCTCTCAGACTCTTCTGCACTGATGATTATCTCAACCATTTTAGGTAGCTAAAAGAAGCATCAATTAGTCATCAAGGATGGAGCATCTAATTGACCAGTGTTTGGTAGGCTGTATTTCCAGGAACCTGCCAATATTTTTAGGTCTCTGTGATCAAAGATGTGGGGAAATGTTACACAAATGCACATTAGTATAGTAAAGATTTCAAGATGGCCTGTAGCAAAAGGAGTTGTACACCTCTGTATTTCATCGTAGAAAAATGTTTCTTCTTTGGTAAACATTAAAGACTAGTGTTTTAGAAATGGAGTAGGAAGGGAGGGGCGGAGAGAGGTTTGGTAGAGGGAGGGTAAAAGGCAGGATCACACCAATGGAGCATATTGCAAGGGTACAAGTCAAATCTGTCAAGTGTAGAACATAAATGTCTTAACACAATAATCAAGTAAATGAGGCAAAAGCTATGTTGATTGGATTGTATAAAAAAACAACATATTGTACCCCACATATGCATAAATGTATTCATGATCTATGTGTATATGACTTAAAAAAAAAGACTAGTGTTTTGAGGACATATTTTTGAAACATTATAATTAGATAAAAGCAGAAATGGGCTTTCCTCGAGTGGGCCATTTGGAAAATCAAGATTAACACCTTTTTATTAAAAAGTGAATTTGAAGAACTATGGATATTCAAAGAAGGGGGAATTAATGTGAGTTCTAACAGTTGGCAGAGGCTTCTTGGTAAGACTTTGAGCCAGGCCTTAAAAAAATGGGTTTTAAATAGGCAGGAGAATAAGCCCTTCTAAACTGGAAGAAGAACACAGAGAATGTTGGACAAGTGTTTTTAGCACTTTGACTTATGAGGAAAGTCAGGAAACCAGTAAGATGAAAGAAGGCATGCAACCCCCAAATAATTGGTTCATTAAAAATAACAAAAATCGGTTGACACCTGTGGCTCAAAGGGCTAGGGCGCTGGCCCCCTATACCAGAGGTGGTGAGTTCAAACCTGGCCCCGGCCAAAAACTGCAAAAGAAAAAAAAAATAACAAAAACCTAACTATCCGAAGAAAGGAACATATACAGAATGAGTATTCATTCATTAGTCTATCTAGCCGGCCAGCTATTTAACAAATATATATTGATTACTTTCTGTGTTCCAGGAATTTTGCTTGAAGCAAAGTATTGAACAGAACCACTCATGATATACTGGACTCTTGGTTATCAAGGAAATCTATGCTGAGGGCTAACCTCAATCTCCCACGTTACAGTTCTAGTTAATTCTCTTTTGTTTGTTTCTTCATAGGCCTGGTAGAGATGGACAATAACTTTGCCATACTCATTGTTTATCTGAAATTCAGATGCAACTGGGTCTTCTATTTTTATTTGCTAATTGGATGATGGTTTGTCCAAGTTCATGAATCTAAAAAAAGTAATATAAGCTTTGGAGCCAGTCATCCTGAATTTGAATTCTACTTTTATCAGTTTTGGCTATATGATATTGCGCAAATTATTTGATATATCTGTACCAGTCTTCCTCATTCGTAAAATAGGAGTGACAGCTATCTTGTAGTGTTATTATGATATTACATAAAATATGTAAAAGCGCCTGGTAGAGAAGGTTCCCCACAAATGATAACTATAACTGGTAGTTATCTGTGACTACTATTTATTATTGGATACAGGTAAAATTGTGCTTTTTGTCTGAAGATTTGTTAGTGATAACCAACTGAGGGGTTGTCAGCAAAACCTTTTCCAGGCTTTACTTCTTTTCCTCTCCAAAATGAGCTAGCCACAGGAATTGGGTTTGCTGAATTATAAGTGTGCAGAACTAGAATTTCACACTTTGCCCTTCTTCAGCATCTCGTGGGATGGGAGGTGAAGGGAACAGGGAGTCCTTGCCCTTGGGATGACTTCCATCCCAGTGGATGGGCAAACCTGACACATTGCTCCCTTTTGCCTTTTTGAAAAGCTGAGACAGTGTTATATTTTGACCTTAACATTACATGTATTAGCTTCTGGGCTTAATGTGGTAACTGACGTTTGAGGCTGTTTTTTTTATAGCCCATTTTTCTGTGGATCAGGTGTACATTCCATTCTTGGGCCGAAGCATCTGACTTGATTTTCCTACCATGTTTCTTTTATATAATCCCAACCTCTAGTGCAGTGCACACCAGTTGTTCTATTGTCCTAACCCAAATTCGAGCTGCGCACAAAGGTACTCCATTTAGAGAGCAAGATTTTGCTTTTAACCATGAAGTTGGAAAGGGTAAGGAGTTGAAGAAAAGATTACCTGTACTTTCATAAGGAGCTATGCATTTACTTGTTTTTTTTTTTTTTTTTTGAGACAATCTCACGATGTCACCTTTGGTAGAGTGTCGTGGCATCACAGCTCACAGCAACCTCAGGCGCCCACAACAATGCCCAGCGATTTTTTGGTTGCAGTTGTCATTGTTGTTTTAGTAGGCCCGGGCCAGGCTCGAACCTGGCAGCTTCGGTGTATGTGGCTGGCACCCTACTCACTGAGCTACGGGCGCTGCCAAGCCCATTTACTTGTTAATTGTCTGTAAAGACATTATCTTAAGTTCAAAATTTCATTTCAGATAATTTACATTTAAGTAACAAAAACAAATGTAGCGAAGAGCTCATTTGACCTTCATCGAAGACCATTTCTAAGAAATTGCTTTTTCTTCTTTTCAAACAAAAGGAGGTCCTTTTCTTCTTTCAAAATCTTCTTTAGAATTCATGTAGGGGCAGGAGGTCTGGTTTTTCTAATTTGTACCTTTGTGACTTTTGAGAAAATGCACTCAAGCTCCTTAAACTTTTGTTTTCTAATTTATGGAAAATGTTAATAATAGCCATTCTCCATAGCTTGTCAAGGTGCTGTGAGGATTAAATAACATAAATGTAGGTCAAAGTGCTTGGGTATTGAAGCATCACCTCTGTGCCCCATTGAGCAACCGTCAGCTCCCAGAGTCACCATGTCTTAAAGTAGATAAAAAAGTTTGCATTGGTACCCAAGCTCCTTTGTCTCCTTTGCTCCTCCGTGACATCCATCTTATCTCTCTTGCAGGGGCCCTGAGCCCAGAGTTGCCAGATGAAATTCAGGATGCCCAGTTACATTTGAATTTCAGATAAACAATGGATACTTTTTTAAAACTATAGATACGTCCTAAATATTGCATAGGACATATTTATACTAAAAAAGTATTCACTGCTTATCTGAAATTCAAATGTAACTGGGCCTTCTATTTTTTTTGGGGGGGGGCCTTCTATTTTTATTTGCTAAATCTGGCAACTGGGGCCTGTATTCCCCACAACCCCAATGATGAAACATGCCCAGAAGTGGATCTGCTTGTCTTCTTGTCACTCTGAAGGCAGAGGAGGGAAATTTAGCTTCAAGTTAAAACAATTCCAGCCTTAGCCAAAAGTAGAGAATATGTTTTTGATCAGGGACCCTTTTCTAGAGCCTCTAGAATCACAGAGGAGGCCTCTGCCTTAATGTTTGAAGTTCATTCCTTCTATTAGCCAGCTGCAGGATCCTACATGTGCCCTGCCCCCCATGGTGAATATCAGAGCTTTGCTCACAGAAGGTGCGTGATCCTTAGCCATGACCACCTAGATGGCTTAAAAAAATATTTTCTTCCTTTTAGAAAAGAATATCTCATGTAAGCTCCAGGTACCTGAGTACTAATTCATAGAGACAGTTTTAGGATTGGTTTTCGTATCTTTATTTGCCTGGTTCCAGAACCCAGGGGATTTGATAAGAGTTGTGCTAGATGATGACACTAAATACCCTTTTTGGGTGTGCAGAAGCAATGATCATCTCCAGCCCGGCCATACTTGCCTATGGATGGAGTAGGCATACTCATTAGGTCTTCGGGCCCTTCATGGTTTGCACCCTCCACCCCCTTTCATTTCCCCTCATTCTCCAGAGCAGAAACCTCCAGAATGAGGGCTTGTGTCTGTGCCCAACCTCTTTCTTTCCTTTCTCTGGGCTTTACCCCCTAGTATCCCTATCCCTGGAGTACTCTGACCACCCTTGCAAATCTGCATGTTCTTTGGCTGATCATTCCAGAACTCTCCAGGTTATTGCTCTTTTGGCCTTTGGAATTGTGGTAACATTTACTATTTGTATAAGTCGGCTCAGCGCCTGTGGCTCAACGGGCTAAGGCGCCAGCCATGTACACCTGAGCTGGCGGGTTCGAATCCAGCCCGGGCTTGGAGGTTGCTGTGAGCTGTGATGCCACGGCACTCTATCCAGCGTGACAGCTTGAGGCTCTGTCTCAAAAAACAAACAAACAAAAAAACCCCCCAAAAACCAAACTATTTGTATAAGTCATTAAAAAATATCTAATGTTGATGATTGGATGCTTTCTGTCTGTTCTCTAGCCAAGACAGAAAGGGTTTGTTCCTGAGAGTGAGACTCCTGCCTTTTTGTCTAACACTTTGCATATTGCCTTGTACATAATAGATACATAAATTATTTAACATAATGATATTTATGTAAATAATAGATATTCTTTAGATATTTGCACTGGGATGTTCTCTTTCATTCTGTGACTTAATGGAACGTAGTATGTAAAATGTTATACACGCATACACACCTGTGTGTGCACACACACCTGTATCTACTTTAAAAAAGGAAAAGGCAAGGGAGGATGCTGGTATTCGGGAAGGATTTTTATCTTTTACTCCAGCATTATTTTTTTTTAATTAAATAACCTTATTTTTTAGAGCAATTTTAGGTTGATAGAAAAATCGAGCACTAAGTACAGAGTTCCCATATACCACCTCTCCTCCACACAGTTTTCCCTGTTATTTCAACTTTTAAAGAAAGTGAAAAAAGGATGCAGCACAGCTACCAGATATTAAAACAGGGGGCACCATGGTTAAGTGGAAGGACTTGGAATGAGAAGGAGGTGGGTTCTAATCCTGGTTCCACCACTGAACTAGCTGTGTGACTTTTTGACCATTTGTGTAAACCTCTCTGAGCCTTTCTTTCTTCATCTGTAAAAGGACACGGTAATATCTATCTAACTGTGTTATTTGAAATAAATAATGGAATGCACAGAAAGTGCTCAGCAAAGGGCTTGTGGCATGATAAGTACACACAAATGTTGGTATTGTTATTATAATTCTATTGTAAACAGTAAATTGTAGATTATGTGGTTCGGACTGATTATGTTGTCAAAGAATCCATTTGATTTAATTTTATGCGACTGGGCTTGCTTGGGGTTAGGGGTTGCTTTTCGTCTGAAGGATATGTCTTAGACAGATGGTAGTTCTCATTATAATGAGTTACATAGGAAATGGCTGTGGTTTGCAAAGTTTGTATTTGCAGGCTGCTTTCAGGCATTTACAGGGTGGTACAACACTTAGTGCTGCATTCACAGTTTGCTTGCTTATTTTTCACCAACTTGTCTCTACCACTAAAGAGCTGTGTGACCTTGAGGATGACTTGAAGCCTCTCTGAGCTTCACTTTCCTCCACTGTAAAATGGGAATTGTCATATTGGCTCCACTTACTTTGCTGGGTTGTGAGATGCATTTAATATACCTCTGAGAGGTGAAGCATGTTATGTGCACGTAGTGATAATGGGGAGCTGCTTTGGGATTTGGGGAGGGAAATGGCATGTTCATGCGAAGTTTGCAAATGGAGCTGTTGAAGACAGAGGATGCCTCTTGGCAGAGACTGTAGGGGGACTCAGACCTTATCTCCCAAGTCTCTGCTCACACTCAGCAGCATTTAGGTTACTTAGCCAAATAGTCTGCCTCGCTCTTTCACATTGTTGGGGCTGAAGATTTAAAATTGATCTGTGGGGTTTGTTTCTAGGAAACTGGTGCCTTAGAAGCCCACCCCCTCACACAAGAGAACTTGGTTCTTTTTCTTTGCTTCCTTATCCCTACTTGGCTCTTTAAAAACTTTTCTTTATCACTGCTTATCATATGACTGTGCTCAGACAACTGTAAAGCCAACTATTTTAAGGGGAAAAGGAGAGGAAGACAGATAAGACAGTGATTCAGAAACAAGCAGGAAAATGGAGTCATGTGGTTGTCCCCTTGTGGGTGGGATTTACAGCAGTTTTTTTAGACCGAGAAAGCCTCCTTAGCGCCTGGAGAGTAAATTAGGCCCATCAGGAATGTGTTTTAAAGCCCAGATGGAGTAGCCCTGCACACGTGCAGGGTCTCATTTGCATGGTGCTGCCCTCTCCTGCCCTCCTTGCTGGCCAGGGCCTCTGCTGTGTGCCTGGGACTACACGGGGTCCAGAGGAGAGGTCTTTGTGTTTGACCCCAAGTAACAGAAAAATGAGAAATGCCCGCTTGAAAAGACTGATCACATTAGTTTCAGGGTGAGCACGAGGAAACTGGGTTAGTTTTCTGTCATTAGAAGTATATTAAATTAGTGGCCCCTTTTTTTGAAAAGCAACCTGGCAGGTATAACTTCAAACATTAAAATATATATAATTAAGATGATCAATTCCATTTTTAGTTGTCAGTCAAATCTATGTTTCATACACCAGTACTATTTAAGATCTGGACCATAACTTGTCTTTGCTGGCTGCAGAGGTGGCCCTGTGGACACCCCCATGCAGTAAAGCTGTCATGTGGCTTCTCTAATGGAAGTTGAATTTTAGGCAAGTGAAGCATCCTTTGACCCTTCTCAAATTTAAATTGGTTAGGAACTTTTAGGGTTTCATATGATTTTTTTTTTTACAGGCTGTATTTTTCTTTTTGAGAAGGAAAGACATTAAAAAAAGAGAATAAAGGCATGTGTTCATTAGAGCCTTGTTTTTCAAACGTATGGGTCAGGACCCCTAAATGAAGGTCATGAAATCAATTAAATTAATCTCAAACAGCCACTTTAAATATGGAAATGGAACAATATAGAAATTATCAGAATGTCTTGCATGCAAAAGGGTAAATATTGCTTTGTAAAACATCTCTTTCGATTTTGTTTATATGAATATGTATGATCTTGATTCCTACCATGAGTCCCGGCAAAGGAAAAAAAAATTGAGATTACTTTCAAACACAGTTTCTCATTTAACATACTTTTAATGAGTATCAGTAAAATGGAGATAAAGGAAGTAAAGATAGGATTCCCTGCACTCAATAAGCTTATAATTTGCTAACCGAAACAATTCCACAGAAGCAAGTATGTTATGATTACCCAAGGAAGGACTGATAAAAGGCTTTTTGGAGGAGGTGGCTTTTGACTTGGGCCTTGAAGGATGGGTAGGATGGACTGGTTCTGAAAAACCTGCCTGACTACTTCTCAGTAAACAAGTCCCTAACAATGAAGAATGCAGAGGTGCCCTGATGAACTGAAATACCTTATGTTCTCCAAGAGCCCCCATCTCTTGAAACCCCTGCAAATGGCATTCAACATCAGATAGTGGTGCATCAGGGTTCCTGGGTCGAACCATTGGAAATTCAAGGTTAGAGAGGTTCATACTCACATAGTGGGTTTCCCTAGCACTGGCTACACTTCAGCCAGAACAGAGAGTTTTGTATCTTCTGATTAGGAATGCAGTCTTTGGAAGATAAGGTGTTTTGGCCTCACCCCTCATAGGATTGCCCATTGTTAATATATTTATTCCACAATTTATCCTTTTCCTCTTGATTCTCCTATTAGACTTGTAAGCTAATGAATATATGTTTTGCTTTCTCTTAATTTGTCATTTAAGGATAAGACCCAGGGAAATTAAATGATGAATTGATGACTTAGGCAGATGAACAAGCACCTGGCTCTTTTGGGTTTTAGGACAGGACTATTTACTGCACATGCGCAGATGTCAAAAAACCTAGGTCCAGGAGGCCCAGGGTCTGCTCTAGAAGGTATTAATATCAGTATTGTTATACATTTAATATTCTTATACCGCTGGGCACAGTGGCTCATGCCTATAATCCCAGCACTCTGGGAGGCTGAGGTAGGCGGATCTCCTGAGCTCATGAGTTTGAGACCAGCCTGAGCTAGAATGAGACTCTGTCTCTAAAAAATAGCTGGGCGTTGTGGCGGGCACCTGTAGTCCCAGCTACTTGGGAGGCTGAGGCAAGAGAATTGCTTGAGCACAAGAGTTTGAGGTTGCTGTGAGCTATGATGCCATAGCACTCTACCGGAGGCGACAAAGTGAGACTCTGTCTCAAAAAAAAAAAAAAATGCTCTTATTCATTTATGCACTTAAGTTCTATTAAAAAGGTCATCAAATGAATCAGATCTCCTTCTTTCATTCTTTCCTTATTACCTTCATCTTTCCCTTTCCTTCCTCCTTTTTCACCCTTTCTTTCTCTCAGGGAAGATGAGAATATTTTCCATGGAATATTTTCCCTCCAATTGACAAAATGTATAAACTGCTGTCTAATAACAGATATTCATTAAATCTTTACTTATAGATGAAATTTGAGGAAACAGATTTCCTGATTCCTAGAAAGGTGCTTGTGTTAGTAGCCCACACTGCACCCAACCCTTATCCGTCCATCATGATTCCATTCATCCTCTATCCATTATCCATGTAATCCATCTGTCCATTCAGATAGCTTGTCAGTTTATTGGTTAGTGCAAATACCATGAATCTAGAGTTTTTAGTCAGGGAGGCTGATTTATTATTTTTTAAATTTGTTCTTCAGCAAATTAAAGGCAATTGAGAAGGGACAATTGGCCAGATCACCCTCTGGGCTAACAGAAGTTGAAACTTGTCTGGTTGAGATAACCATTTGCCTGTCCCTCTGCAGTCGGTCTTTGTCCAGAGGATGGTAAAAACTGCAAGGAGGAATTTTTTTTTAATTTCTCTTTTGGTAATGTCCTTTTTGTTTTTCCTACTTCCAGAACTTTCTAGGGTGACAGGATACATTTACTTTTGTAATTCAATCAGCCTGCTGCAATGGCAAGATTTTTACGTTTGAGTTGTAACTCTTTCCTTGGAGCAGTGTTTCCCAAAATGTGTTCCACACAATAAAAGACATTCGTAAGTCAAAATCAGATGCCAAAAGTAAATTAGGAAAACAGAGGATTAGATAACTAAACAGGACTTTTCACAGCCTTCAACAGCTCATTTCCATCGTTTTCTAGATGGCAACTGAGTGAGCAGTTTCCTAACTTATTTGCTCAGACAATATTCTTTTAGGGACAGTACTTATATCTCCTGATGTCATTTGGGAAGCACTGTCTCAGAATCTGGGCCCTGATATTTAAAGTGACTACTTCATAGTCGGGGCTAGTGACCAAAGGAGACTAATGTGATAGGCAAGGAAGAATCTTTATTCGTTTAATGTTAATATTTTTATCATAGAGGCTACAACTTTGTTTTTTAAAGTAGGATACCAAGCGTTTATAGGCATTGGATTCTAAAGAAGAGAGAAAAGCTTAGGCTGAACACGTGTTTGTACAGTATATGAAAATAGGAGTGCAAACAGGGCCCCTACTAGCAGGATTTTCTAAATGATATTATGGGGTTTATCCCTGTTGCGTCTTTAGCCATCAACATTTATAAAGCAGCAGCAAAGCCAGGGTTCTGGTTCCAGAGACCATTCATATAGAATTACATAGGCCGAGGCCAGAGGCCCACTGTCCTCCTCTTTCATGAATCAGGTCAGGGTAAATATTGTTCAAATGCAATTTAACTCTTACTTCTTCTCTTCAGAAATCAATTGTTACTTGGTTGGGCCCAGATTGTTTGCTACCAATCAACTCTATTATGAAGGTGTATTTCAATATTTCATTTCATTGAGTTTATTGCAAAAGATTTTTTAAAAACTGCTTGCAAAGCTATGAGTGTGTAGTGGTATGCAGTAATTAAGTATATAGCACTTTTTCTAGGATGAGTTCACAAACTTAATTGTCCAACTTTGTACATAGGGAAATGGGAAATTGTAGTTAAATGTACCTTTATTTTACAAAATATTCATTACACAATTGTATTTTATAAAATTGTGTGATGTATTTGTATTTATGGAACTATATTTTATAAAATTGTATAAATAAATTTTATAAAATTATAAAATACAATTGTGTAATGAATATTTTGTAAAATAAAGGTATATTTAGCTATAATTTCCCCTGGCAACTTTTGGGACACCCTTTATTTCTAGATTACCTCACATTTGAAATACTTGTCTCCCCACTCAGTGAGGGATTAGTGCTTTTCCATTTTAAAGGGAAAACAGGCCGTAAATCACTGAGGAATTTTATGGCACAGTCCAAAGCTCAGATTGGAGGCCAAGGAAAAATAAAAGTCCAGTTTCTTTATGGAAAGGCAAATGGAAAAGAGAGATTGCTTCCTGAAAAGAGCCAGGCACTGCTGGAGGGGGAGGAGAAAGGACACTGCGAGTTAGCCTACAAAAATGCCTTCCTGGCTTCCTCCAGGAGTTTCTGAGAATTCTGAGCTTCATCTTGAACTTGAAAGGAAAGTAAAGCAGACAGTTGAACCTTTTGTCTGGGAAGGGATGAGAGACACGATTATCTTTGGTAGCATGATTTTGTGTGGTGAGATTATGCTTGTCGTAAATCCAGTATCTTAATTTCCATTTGCCTCAGGTCATTCATATACCTGATTCCAACGTGATGCTGGTTCAGAGTCAGAGAAAGAAAGGACGGGATGAAGCTGATCTGGGGACTGGACTTTGTCATCAATTACAAATAAACAGAACAATCTAGAATTTGTTAGTTGCAAAACAAAATAAGACCAGCATGAGAAAGCACTGTGTAGACATATGTTAAGTAGTCTCCTTTCTAGAAAATGCTTCCTCAGATGGAGGCAGCCCAGAGTGCCCCTTAGCATCTTAGCTCAAGCTTTCAGCTCTTCTTAGCTCACCTTTTTCTGTGCTGCATAAAATTTATGCTGTTTTTAAGTCCTTACTTTCATGCTTTTATCCCATCTTTTACTCAGGAGCAGTGAGGACACTTGTGACTGGTTTTAGGGAGATAAATACACTGTCATTTATAAATAAATGCACTGTCATTTATCATTTCAGAATTGGAGTGAATTTAAATGAATCATAACAGTTGCATTAAATAAATTATTCTCCTGGGTACTGGCTAATTTTAAACCCGTCTGACGAGTTTTAAGGCCCACGTGGTTTGAGGAAATTCAGTGGTGCGTTTCCCGGTTGGGGCTTCCTTATTTCCCTGCAACCTCCCTCCTTTTCAGCATGCCAGTGTGCTTGGCTTGGTCGGAGGAGGGGAGATTGGGAGAGGCTGGGCCCAAGGTCATTCCAGAAGAGTTCAGGCCTCTGCTTGTCACCTGGCACCAGGCAGAATTCCCAGGGGTCTTGGCTCACAGATGGATGGACCTGGGGGAGGTGGCCTCCATCAGGAAGCCCCAGCAGGCAGGATAGGTAGGCTGAAGAGGGGTAACCTCTGTTTATGCAAGTGTCATCAGGGTCTGCTCCCCTTCTTCAGAGTTGGTGCTTCCACTCCAGGCTCTGACATGAGAAGCTTCGGCCCCTGGCAGCAGCTCTACATTGATTTTCTGCTGTGGCTCTGTAACATAGTGGTTAATGAGCACCGATTGTTGACTTGGGTTTTTTGTTGGTTTCGAGAAGTTGTTTACCGTGGGCATTGGGGGGATCTTCTTGGCTCCAGGAAGTTCAGGGAGCACCAGGATGATCTCACTACAGGTGTCATTATCTGTTCATTATCGGTGGCCGGTTTCCTAGTGTTGAGCTGGAGCCCCTGATGCTTCTCTGCCGGACGCACATTTCTGCTGATGTCCTGTAACTCACCTGGGCAGGTTTCCCCAGCAGCCTGTTTATTGTAACTGTTTGCTTCCCCAGGCAAGTATTAGTGATTGAAGTGTTGCTCTACATGAGAGGATTTTTAGAAACAAAAACAGGTGCAACAAGACAATATAAACCTTTTTAATAATTTCTTAAAGGATACAGAACCATTTTCTCTCTTAATATGTGCAGTTCAGAATGACATGAAGAAGAACTGCATTTTTATGTTAGGAGGAAAACTAAGTTCAAGACTAGACTGTGGATAGAGAGAAGGATGGTTCTGGAGTCAAACTGTGATCCATAAGTAGAAGTGGTACCAGTCGGTGCAAATGCCTTTGCTTATTGCATTCTTTTTTTTTTTTTTTTTTTTTTGCTTATTGCATTCTTGACTGGCCACACCCATTGTTCCATTCTGATGAAAGGTTGTGAGAATGAAAAGGACAATAACACGTTTGGCCCAAGTTCTAAGGGAGAGAAGGTAAAGGCAACACATGCCCATCCTTCCGTGTTCAGGCGGGGACAGTTGGGGAAAGAGAGGGTACCACACATATCCAACCTTTCCTTTTTCCTGCATAGGTTCTAGACCATTTATTCATTTATTCAACAACTCATTAGGGTGTCCCTGCCATGGCCAGGAATCAAGCTAGGCCCTGGGGATATAACCAGATCATGAGAAATAAGGACCTTGATCTCAGAGGATTCACACTCAGATTGGGAGACGAGCAAATGGACAGTTATTATAGGGTATGACAAGCCCTGTGACGTATGCCACCAGGGTGCTCAAAACAGAGCTGGGAAAGGCTTTTGGGAGAAGGTGACATTTCAGCAGAGACCTGAAAGGAAAAACTAGAAATAGTTTGGTGTGACTGCATAGTGAAGTACGTTGTGGGGGTGGGAGGAGGTTGGCAGCTTGGTACCAGTACGATTTGTCAGCTCCCATCACTCTCCCTCTCTCTCTTCCTTCCGTCTGTTTTAACCCTGGAATCGTGAGGGATCACTTCAGGTGAATGGAGATCCTGGCATAAATACCTTTATTCTGAGGGTAATAGGGAAGCTGCTGAAGGACCTGTAAGCAGAGAAATAACCTGATCAGAAATGAATTTTTGTCACCCCGGAGAAAGGGCTAGGGATAGATAAAATGAATTGGCAGACTGCTGGAGTTAGTTAGATGGGTAAAGATCCTGTGGCTTGAAGTTGGGTGCTGTTTACTGAGGTGGGCACTGGCTTCTTTGGCAACTGCTTTAGATCCACTCTGGGAAATTCTGTTTTGGAGATGTGACTATTAAAGACAGGCAGCGATGAAGACAAAGGGTGAAGAAGGTCTGAAGAGGTGGTGGGACCTGGCAGGTGCACATCAGTAGCTTTCTCTGCCCCTTGGTCTGCCCCTACAATGTGAATGTCAACATTATTTTATATGGAGCTGAAGAATCTTTGAGAATCCCATCAGACCGGTTGGTGGTCCATCTACCGATCCAGAGGGAAAGCTTTGTTTCTTGGTGTAACAAGGGAATTTCTACTTACTTGGCTTCTCTGCCTTCCTTTCCTATTTCTTTTCGGTTTACTTCAGAGCTGGTTGTGTGTGTATGTGAATATGTACAGCATATTGAAACCACGCCTTTTCTCTTTTAAATCTTTAATTTTCTACTTACGTTCAAATGTGCTCAGAACGTACAACACGGTTTTTGAATTATATAATGTAAAATAATTACCAAAGTTAAGACTTTAGAATTTTATTTTGCATTTGTTACTGGCTGTGACGTGTAGTTTTGGTAAGTGAGGGATCAGGTTGAAAACATTTCTCCCACGTTGTTGCATTCTCAGATTGCAAATGTTTTACAACTGCTATTGGGAAATGCATTTGCTGGTTAAGGTGACCAGTTACTTCTAACCTTTTTTTCCAGTTTTAAGACGTAGAATGAACATGAGTGACTCAGAGTGTTAAAAAAAAAATCATGTGAGGAAATTTTATAGATGAAAGGTTAGAAGATACGAGAGTCCATAATAAGGGAAATTTGGAGAGAACCCTTCTTTCAGGATAACTAAGTTGTTTCTTATCCAGAAGTTTATTCTGTTATTACCTGGAAACTTCTTTCCATTCCTCTGAGCTTTAGCACACCTTCAATGGACTCTGAGATTTCACAAATACATTTTTTGATGTCAAAAGTTCTGGAAAGAGGAATGTAACTTCGGGAAATTGTAAAGCTTAAATCAAGTATGATGAAGAGATACATATTCTTTTTGCGTTCTGTTCCTATTCTATTCTATTATCAATAGAGATCATCCTTGGTGAGACCTAGACAAGTGGAAAGTTTCTCATTTTGAAGTTAGTTGTTTTTTAATCGGTCATACAAAAGAAAGGCTTACATTGATTTTGAAAGACAAAACATCATTGTTTTCTTCACTAATGCCCAACTTCTACATGGCTGACTGGATATGGTTCAAATTTTCCAAAATAAAAAAAGAGAGAGAGAGAAAAAGAGAGAGAGAGAAACACCCTTATTTTGGATCTGAACACAGTCATGGAAAATTTCATCCTGAAAGGATAATTTTTCATAAATATGCAATCAGCAAATGGCAATGTGGCTACAATAGAATCTGGCCCTGGACTTCCATGCACAATACCTTGCTGTAAACAGTGGAGGAAGGAAAAACACAATATTGGAAGCCTAATCACTTATTTCCACTAGGTCTTACTATTTTTTCTTCTAAGACCTATACTACGGAAAATAAGGCCTTGTACATCGCCTCTTTTCCCCATTAATTCACAATTTTTTAGCATGCCTACTATGTGAAAGGTGGCATTGCTAGGGAAAATTCTGCCCTCAGTTTGCAACCCATAAATTTTAATCTAAGTCCATTTGTAATAAGTGCCAAGTAGATGAGACAGATAGGAAGCACTGTGGCTCTAAGGAGGTCAAGCTCATGGGTGTGTGGACTGCAATAAGCAGGAAGACCTCCTGGGAGAGGTAGAACTTGAGTGATGGGTTGAAAAGTGGAGTGGATTGGGAGCATGTATGGAAGTGCGTGCATGTGGAATACTTACATGAAGAGGGGCCAGAGGGAGCTGGGGATGCCAAGAGCAGAGAGCTTGGAGTGTGCAGGAGTGTGGGGAACCCTGCTGTGGGGGTGTTGATTGGCCTCTGTAGGTACCTTGACCTTCCTTCATCTGGGTTCCTTCTAGCAAGGGCAGAGGGGACTGGCTCGGCTAGGCTCTTCTTTGTTGCAGGACCAAAGGGGTATGAAAGGGCGAAGTCCTTGTGAGAGCAAAGGGCAGGAGAAGTTTCTTTAGACTTTAGGCTCTGCCAGTCTCCATGCTTTTTTTTTTTTTTTAGCGACAGAGTCTCACTTTGTTGCCCTCAGTAGAGTGCTGTGGCATCACAGCTCTTAGCAACCTCCAGCTCTTGGGCTCAGGCGATTCTCTTGCCTCAGCCTTCTGAGTAGTTGGGACTATAGGCGCCCGCCACAACACCTGGCTATTTTTTTGTTGCAGTTTGGCCGGGGCTGGGTTCGAACCCGCCACCCTCAGTATATGGGGCTGGCGCCCTAATCACTGAGCCACAGGCGCAACCCAGTCTCCATGTTTTTATTACATATAGTTAGATCTGGGAAGAGAGTTAGCATCTCTCTGTACCATGGAGTATTTTGGGAGAGATTTTAGTAGTTCCTGAGAGTGAGGGAAATAGAAAGAAGCAGAGATCAGCAGGGGTGTGTCGGGCTGCCGGGTGAGGCTAGCATTCACAGACCAGAGATGGGTGTTCTAGACGTAAGACAAGTCTTCCCTGAAAGGGGTGGTTTGGTTTTGGTGCTATAGACTTCCAGGGGTTACCTACTTCGTTGGATTTGAATGGTGAGCACCAGCAGCCTTAGGAGCTCTAGCAGCAAGACTTGTTCTTTCCAAATTAGGAGATCAGCTTGTTAGAGCCGGTAGAGGGAATAAGCACACCCCCCCTCTGTGTGCCCGTCTGTCCCCTGCCGGGAGTGAGGATGGAGAGCGAGGACCACACACCTGTCAGTGGACCTGTGGTGGTTGCTTCCTCTGGCTCTTTAGGCTCAAGCCTGTCCTTTGGTTGCTAGTTGAATGCTGCCCAGGGTTAAACATTAAAGCTGGACCATTTATGTGCTCAGGACATGGAGAGCTAAACTGGGAAAGCAAGATAAAAACGGGCTGATAAAGCACTGCTGACTTCTGCCATTAGGCCAAAGCTCACATCCTCTCAGGTCTATACATATATACATACATGTCCAAGATACCTTGCCTTTTAACAAGTGTGCATATTCTAGAGACTTTTCTTTCTTTTTTGTTTAAAGACAGTTTCACTTTGTCACCCTCGGTAGAGTGCTGTGGCGTCACAGCTCACAGCAACCTCTAGCTCTTGAGCTCAGGTGATTCTCTTGCCTCAGCCTCCTGAGTAGCTAGGACTACAGGTGCCCCCATAATGCCCGGCTATTTTTTTTTTTTTTTGGTTGCAGTTTGGCTACGACTGGTTTTGAAACCACCACACTCGTATACAGGGCCAGCACCCTACTTATTGAACCACAGGCACCGCCTCTAGAGACTTTTCAATAACCTTATGCTTTTCAACTTGTGAAGATAAATAAGAAGATTTAATTTGTCTCAAGGTACAGACATGTGTGCAGATTAACACATGTGAAATGATTAGAGAGTTGTCTTACACACTCTAAAGTTCCCATATAGTATTGTCTTCATTCAGCAGACATTTCCTGACCCTCCACTGTGCTCCAGGCTCCACATTTGAGGTTAGAAATTATTTATTTATTTATTTATTTATTTATTTATTTATTTATTTGCAGTTTTTGGCCAGGGCTGGGTTTGAACCTACCACCTCCAGCATATGGGGCCAGTGCCCTACTCCTTTGAGCCCCAGGTGCCGCCTGAGGTTAGAAATTTTAAAACTTTAGTAGCTTAGGCAATATATAATAACATATAAATGTCAGTTAGAGATATACCATTTCTTCTATGATCACTTTTCTTCCTATAGCCACTCTTTATTTGTCTCCTGGTAAAAAGAAGTAATGATGATTGAGTGTCTAGGACAGTGCAGTTTTTCCTAAGCTTTAACCAGGCAGTTTTTATTTTATTTTTTATTTATTTATTTATTTTTGATATAGAGTCTCACTATGTCTCCCTCGGTAGAGTGCTGTGTTGTCACAGCTCATAACAATCTCAAACTCTTGGGCTTAAGCGATTCTCTTGCCTCAGCCTCCCAAGTAGCTGGGACTACAGACGCCTGCCATAATGCCCGGCTTAACTGGGCAGTTTTTAAATTGACATTTGGAAAATGGTCCCATTATATCTGTCTATAAACCGAGGCATGAAGGAAGTTTTCAGAGGGCCCAGGTAGGCATTTATGATGTACCTAAATGGAGGCCAGTCGGATCTGCTTTGGTTTTGGTGTTTATGCCTGTGATTAATGTCCCATTTAACTCCTCGAGCCTTTTATCTGTAATCATATTCCACCTTCATCTGGCTCTGCTGTTTATCCCTTCCTTGGCTCTGGGTGAGACCAAAGGGACCTGAGCTGGGTTTATTTTTTTGGTGACACAGCTGCCATGCCCTCACAAGTGGGCACAAATGGGCAGTGCCTGCGGGAAGATAAACATGGAGCATTGTGACAGGCGCACGCTCTGTGTTTGAAACAGCAGATCGGCTTGGCTCTCCCTCCGTGCAGGGTCAGCAGTCCCTGCTCCTGTAACATGTATTGTCTGAGTCACTCAGCTGGCACTCATTACATCCTGTCCTGGGTTATTAGTAACCTTTGCATGCATTTTTTTCTTTTTTCCCAGCTATACCTTCCCGGCGGTGAGGACACAGGTTTTCCTTCAGTGATCCTTCGGGACAGCAGACTTAATTTTTGTTGTAATTATGAAATGGCGATGTTTAGCTTATTAAAGTATAAGTATGGTTTATTCACACAGTTATAGATTGACTTGCTGAACTTTTAACAGCAGCTTTGAGACATCATTGGCATACAATAAACACACATATTTGTAGTATACAGTTTAATAAGTTTGAACTTGATACCGTGATATTATTCATTTTTTTCCAGATAACATGATTTCTTATTTTTTTTTTTTAAATAATGTTCAAGGACCACTGATTTCATGTAAGTCGCCTACTGAGAGTATGATGTAGGGATTTTGAAATGATACTCGTGCTGTTGATAAGGGGGTAATTTGGTTCCCAGATGATTTTCAGATTCTGGTTTTTTGCCATGGTGAGTTGAGGTGCCCCTGGCCCACAGTGGGCATGCAGTCTGTCCTGCTCACTGAAGGTCATGTGTACATAGCTGTCAAGTCTTCCTTTCTGTGCGTTTTACAAAAAAGAATATTTTATGTCTTTTCTTTGTTCATTTTTAAATGGAGATAGTATATAATGGCTTCAGCAACTTAGTGCATTTTATCCTCTTGATAAATCCAACAAAGATTTTGCTTCCCGAGTGAAGGGATGCAGCCTGGCCAGGGCCTGGCTGAAAGGTTCAGTTGGGAAAGCAAGTTGATAGTCCTCTTGCTGCAAAATTTCTTTTCTCTCTGGATCCGTCTCTGATTTTCAAAGAGCTGAGCAATCCCTGCAAGGTAACTCAGCGCCCAGGCAGACCGGCTGAGTTTTAATTGATTCTAATTAGCACCCCCTTAGACTGTCACAATTTTTTTCCCCCCAAGCATTCGGCCGAGTGGCACTAGGAAATGTGAGCGAGACATCTTTCTTTGGAGTCATCAAAGGGACAAAACTATTTTAAGCTCAGTCTCTGCAGGTCCTGCCTTTCTCAGAAACAGAGAGGAAGTAAGATGAGGACAAGAACACTGGAGAAGTCAGGGACTGGGCAGTGTGCATTCTAGACCCAGCTGTGGGCTCTGTCCAGCCAAGATGCTGAAGGTCTTTGCTCTCTAATACCTTGACTCCAGCTGGAAAAAATGAGATATAGGATGTAATCAAGTCTGACTGCTTCATGGTTGCTGGGGAAATGTTTCTTGGGAGCAAATTCATGGCCATTTCAGAAGGCATCTTTTTACCTGGAACAAGTCATTAGAGCCGGAACTCCATGGTGATGCCAAAGGAACAAAACCTAACAAAACAAACTGTCCAAGAGCAGTCTCTAGCACCCCCTCGCCTCTGCTGTATGCCACTGGGACCCAGTGTCTGCCTTTTGAGTGGATGCTCCTGTGTTCCCACCCCTGGACTACACGCATGTTTTCCATAAGCATGTCCCTTACCAAGACCACAAATGATTAATAATTGGCTCCAAATTTCCATTTGGTCATGTGGTGGGCTCTCCTCCCCTCATTAAAACTTGCTCTTGGGATATCAGCAGTCAGCTATTTAGAGCCCAGCGTTTTCTTCTTCAGGAAATTTGTCTTTTAAATCAGGGCCTCCTGAACGAACCAGGAGCTCTGGCTCCTGGTGAAGCAACCACAAGATGGGAGAATAGGCAGGCATGATTCCGAGATTGCACTGGGGAGGACGAGGCCTATTTTATTCATGCTCGCATGAGTACTGTGGGCAAGCAGAAGGCTGGGTTTCCAAATATCTGACCTACACCTGCAGAGGAAGTACATTCTGCCCTGCAGCGTGTGCACACGTGAGGAATAGCAGAATGCACTTACCTGGCTATATGAGAGACTTTTGATCTATTTGAATAGCCTATTATTTCACTTTTTAACAAAATGTTGGTTGGACCTACTAAATTGATTTCACAACCCACTACTGGCACGTGACCTACAGGGTCAGGCCAAGGGGCTGTTTGGATTTTCTGCACCTGGATGCTTAGTCGGGGGCAAGTTGAAGCTAAACTTGGGCTCTTATTTCTCTTGCCAAATGGGCCCTCAGACTCTGGGCTGGGTATGCCAGGGTAAGGATGCCTTTTATAATATGCATAAGGGGCAGAGGATGTGTCTGAGAAAGGAATGGGTGGGACAGGGCTTATGTCCCCAGCTCCCCCTGTTTGTAATTTACTCATAGGATCTGCATGGCCGGCATTGTGCTGTCAATCTGCACTGCACAGAGGAAACAGAAGGTGGGATGTCACAGGTGAGGAGAGGTTCGATCCACAGGCAGAAGGGCCACCTGCCATGGCTATGGCCCTGGTCAGAGCGTCTGTTCCTGGCCTTTTCCTCACATGCCTTTCTCCTTTACTTTGTGGTCTGAAAATTGCCCCAAATAGCAGGAGGGTACTGAACAGAGATGGGGAAAAAAGGGCCCATGTAACCAAAACACTGGCCAGTTACTCTCAGATAACCAACATTTGGCAGAAGAGAAGAGCTGAAATCTATCTGCATGGAAAAATAAAGGAAGATCAGTTATCTGTTAAAAATAGAAAATATTATTATTAAGTTGACCAACGAGCTTTCTCTGTACCTGGGTCTGAGCGAGATACTATATTATTTAAAAAGCTTCTTATGGTCACCGCAGATTGCAATAATTAATTTATTTTTGCAAAAGATGAGGTTTGCTCATTTGCATGAATGCCTTTGTTTGAATTCTCTAATTTTTCTTTACCTTCAGCTACTCACTAAGCTTGCATTTCCTGAAAGCAGAAGACTCATAGCTATTATTCAAATAATGACCATTATGCTAGGAGGGAGTGCCAGGGAGTTAATTAACATTAGCAAAACAATTGCCAGGTTTCCTAGGTTAAGAAAAATAATTCTCTTTTCTTCTCCTGCTCTTGACCCATGTAGAGCTACTTTACATGCACATAAAGGCATTTGCTTTTTGCCACTCAGAGTTTGTCATTCAACAAATATTTTTTGTGTCCCCTGCTTCACACCCTGTCCCCAGTGTCTCCCATGTCCCCTGACACTGAGTGAGGGTGGGGGTGGGGTAGCAGGACTGACAAGTCCCTGCCCTTGAGGAGCAGAGTTGAGGAGAAGGTAAGGCTTACTCACATGTAGCACCAAAAAAGGGCCTGAGACCTGCTTCTGTGGTGCTCAGTAAGGGTTCTACACGATGTACACCAGTCCGGATTAAGTGTATGCATTGGACAGAGAATCCAAATCAACAGTGACTTAAAGACACAAGATTTTTATAACAAATCTTGAGCAGGACAGATACGGTGTACCATGAAGCTATTAGAGATCCAGGCTGTATCCAGCTTTCCACTCCATCATCCCTAGACTGTGGACTTCATTCACATGGTCCAAGGTGGCTGCCAGAGCTCCAGCTATTACGTATTCCAGGAGAAAAGGGAGGAGAAGGGCATGCTTTCTTCCGTTTAAGGAAGGTTGAGAAATATGGTTTTTATTCCAGGTAGTCATGTGTGCAGCTAAAAATTAGGAGAAATATTCTTAAGGCAAAAGGAGAGAATGAATACTGAACTAGGCAACTGGCTCAGTCTCTCCTCAGGTGTGGGAAAGCTTTGTAAGGGGGTGTGATGTGACTCAGGCTTTCATGGACTGAAAGCCATTTGGATAGGCTTCCTAGGTTTCCCAGGTTAAGACCTAGGGCCCCCGGTACACTGCCCACTAGACTCTTTGCTGTGACAAATATACTTACATAGAGCATGCAAAGATCCTGTTATGCAGCTTGGTCACCACCTACCCACTGATAGAACCCTGACCACTTAGTAATTCCATGAGGCAAATTATAGCTTAGCAGATTTTGGTAATTATTACTATTTAAAAGTTTAAATACAGGACGTTTTGCAGGAATAATGCAGAGAATCACATATGGCAGTTCAGAGAATGGGATCTCAGTCCTTATCTTGTGTTTGTCCTCCATAAAACACACAGCCGGCTTTATAAAAGTACAGCAAGTTTTAAAGGGGAGGGGAAGGCCTTTGGAGGGGAAGTGTGGTAGGAGAGGCCTAGAGAAAAGCTTTTCGCTCTTCATAATCTTTCTGCTTCTGTTCTGTTTCACCTAGATCCCAGAGCTGAAATCAGCAATTTAATTATCTCCTTTCTCTCCTCCCCTAAGAGTTTGCAGAATACAGAGCCAGCAGGATTACATGGGTAAGGGGTCGTGCTGCTGACAAGATAAGGATGTCTACTACTACTCCATTTAGTAAACACTGTTCCATGGGTACCAGTCATGCACTTGGACAAAAGGGAAAAAAAAAGTATACATGTGGAAAGAGATAGATGGGGCTGTCATTATGTGTATATGATACACTTGTGTGCCCCATGATGCGCTGCTATCTATGACAAACAATAAAGAAATACAGTGCGGTGGTTTGACATGAAATTGATATATAAAAACTGCCTGCCAGCAAAACAACTAGGTAGAAAATTGAATGGAATCAAAGGCCCCATTCATAATAAGGGTAAGTGAGAATAAAAAAAATGAACCAGCTCTGCCATATTTTAAAAAATATTACATATATAGAAGTAGTATATGGTATTATACTTGAATGGACAGAGAAGTCAATAGTAAAGAATATAATCCAGAACTGTCCACCAACATACACAGAAAACTTGCCTTTAGTGGCATTTTGTATCAGTGAGAAATGATAGATTATTCAATAAATACTTTGGGAGAATTCTATCCTAATAGATTAATATCTATAATAGATTATTATCTATAATGATAGATTATTCAATAAATACTTTGGGACTTCTGTATCTACACCTTACTTCTTAGGCCAACATAAATGCCAGATAGATCAAAAATTTGAATATTAAAAGTTGTAGAAGAAAACTGAGGTATTTTATTTAAGAAAATTATTTTATGGAGAAATTTTAAAATTCTTTACATAGCATGATCTTTCTAGGTATAACACAAACCCTAGAAATGATAAAGAGAAAGAATGTTGTATTACATTTCAAAAAACTAAAAAACAAAAACAACCCAGGTTCAATGGAGCCTGAGTCCTTGAAACCTTCATGGACCAACACAAAGTCAAAAGACAAACAATGAATAAAGAATCGCATACAGAACCCAAAAGACTAATATTCTAAATTTATAGAGAGCTCTAATAAATTAACAATAAAAAATCAATAATATGATGGAAAAATAGAGGGAAGACATAGGTAATTGACAGAAAAATAAGATGACTTAAATATACACAAAGATACTCAACTTACAAAAAGTTATCTTTTTTTTAACTGTCAGAATGATAAACATCAAAAAATTTATCATTGACTGTGGAAGGAACCAGATATCCTAGATAATAGGAGCATGAAATGGAAGAGCTTCTGTAGTGAGTGTTTTGATAATCTTTATCAAAATGAAGAATGCATATACCCACTAACGCAGTAATTCCACTTTCAGAAATGTTATCCTACAGAAATATTTATGTGCAAAGACATGTATGAGAATATCTCTAGCAGCATCTAAATATCTTTCATTATTCTACATTTCATTTTGCTCATCTGTGAGGTGGGAATAATGATTCTAGTTTCCTGACACTTGAAATGGCTGGTATAAGAGCATCTCAGAACACTCTAGGCTGCCAGAAAGAAAAAGAAAGATATTCTCTAAATTTACGACATTATTCTGATATTTCAGAAAAGGGAAGAGTCCTAATTAAAGGTAATTGTCCTGTGCTTTGAAATGCCAGGGCCAAGGCAGTGTGGTTGGTCTAGGTTTCTGCTTGCTTCTGTACCCTGGAGTCAAGCGGCCCTGTTTGGAAGTGCTTTGGGGACCAGGGTGATGGGGGCGGCTGGGGTCCTTTATGGCACCAGGCCCTTGGAGATGGAGCAGCACCCAGCAGACTTGCGCCTCCCACTTGGAATCTAGCTCTGGCCCTCTGGCAGTGGCTCAAAAGGGAAATTCCTCTAGGGCCAGCGTGCTGGGTGCCAGCAAGTGGGAAGCCTGCAGATTGGACATTACATTCACACCAACGTTAATTTGACTTAGATAATGATACAACCTGTTACACAGCCCATCACATAATTATAGGTGAGGAAATTGCTGAGAGGTCCCTGAGCAGTGGGAGGCCAGAAGGAAATATTTTCAATTAATTAATGGGTGGACAGGTAAAAAATTTTTAATATTAGGAAAAAAATGCCCTCGCGTAAGATGTCATAGCTGATGACCAGAGAAGGGTATATATTAGAAGAAGGTAAGTTGAGAATTACGGACATTCAAACTTTAGTTATAAGCTCTTTTCTTCTTTAAAATATTATTTTAGGTTTTCTTCTGCTTTCTCTGTTAAAGCTCAAAATAAGTTCCAATAAAATAACCATTCTGGGAATTTATAGCTAGTTTATTCTAACACAGCCTAGAATTTAGCAAAATGAAAAGTATTGAACTTGTATGGATATATTATGCATGAGAAATTGAACATCACTCTGTTAATGGCAAATGCCTAAACCGCCAAATGATTATGTTGATTTTGTGGATTTCTTGAAAGAGACTAAGTGTTTAGATGCTCCCTGATTTATGTAACATTTCAACGATTGCATTGGTAAATCAAGAAAAACAAGGAACAGAGAACAGGATTTGAAATAAAGTATCTTCTCTGGGTTGGAAGAATACAATTTACGGTATTCTAATTACAGTAGAACCTCCATAGTTGGCTATCTCCCTACATTGACCACCTCTTAAGGTGACCTAATTTTCATAGACCAGCCACATACCCCATGTGTGTATCAGTACAGCAGGCCTAGTTCCTTATGTTGACCACCTCTGCATGTTGACCAGTTTGTTACAGTCCTTTGGGTGGGCAACGTAGAGAGGTTCTACTGGTAATTTTACAAATTGCACCTACAGTGAATGCACCTTGGTCTTTGGGTTAATGTGCATTAGCTGAAGACTGTCTTATCAGAAGGTTTCTGCATTGCCTGTCTGACACACAATTCATTGGTTGCTCACTGGTTGGGCACCAACGACTTGACACTGGCCTTTTGGGAGGTCACTTTTCTAAGCAGATAATGCTGATGTGGCCAGAACAGAAGGAAAAAATGAACAAAACACTGGAGGTATGAATGAGCCAACGGAGGCACTTTGGGGTTAAGGCAAACCTCATAAAAGAAAATTTGCAGAGTCAGTGAAACCCAGTAAATTACAGATTTTTTTTTTTTTTTGGAGTTTTGTCTGGGGCCATGCTTGAAAACACCCCCCCCCGGTGGGGCGGGCACCCTATTCCTTGAGCCATGGGTACCCCCCCATAAATTACAGATATTTTTGGTTTAGAAGAATCAGAGTGATTTAAGCACAACTTTTATGGCACACTGGGAATAGAATTTGATTTACAAAAAATCTAGATCACAGGTTTCTTGTTTAAAGCATGTCATATAAATGAAATAAAGAATAGTGATGCCTCATTAACTGGAGAGAAGATTTCAAGTGAACTTGGGCAGCCAGAATGTGATCATAAATAAAAAAAGGCTGTGCAGGAATGGGATGACCTGAAGGGCCGGAGACTAGCTGCCTGGGTCCATCCTCTGGGGACCTTCCCAGGCCGTTCTCTTAACCTTGGTTTCCTTCTTGATGAAATTAGAGTTTCACGGTCTTTCTCCTTGTTAAAAATTGATAATGTAATCTGTGCTTTGTTTTTACATATTTCATAAATTTACATATTTTAATATTAAAATTTTAATAAATATACATAATAAAGAATTCAAACATTGAAAAGGCACAATGGTTAAATTCATCTTTCCTATATCTCAAATTCCTACCCTCCTCTCCAGAAGCTAGTTCCTTGGCTATCCTTCCAGGAATATTCTGTGCATTCTGTAAGTATATTGTGTGTATCTTTCCAAAATAAATGATCATCATACACACTGTCCTGCTTCTTGTTTTTTTGCTTAACAATTCTGGAAATTGTTATGATAGGCTCATAGTGATCTACCTTCTTCTTTTGAAAGACTCTATGGTATAGTAATCCATGGTTCAATCATTAGCTTAACTAATGTCTTGGTGAATATTTTATTTTCATAGATCTTCAGTTCTCTATGGCTCTAAATGTCTGTGACTTTAACATGTAAGTTAAAAAGGTGTCTGCATCAGAAAAAAGTAGTTACAAATCACATGTGCCACTTCTCTTGAGAGATTAAGGTCTGTGCCTTCTCAGTCCCTGACCTTGGACATTTATGGATTAAGGCAAGGGGCGAATGAAACATTGGTCCCTATGTCAGCAGAGGCAAGAGATGGAGGCAGCACATTTATCCACAGTGGGGATTGGCCGCTTGCATTGTCAATTTCACCAGTATGAGAAATGCTGTTCCTATTGATGACTGGGTTAATGATAAAAGGTTAAATCAGTTTGGATGCAAAAACGTCACTGCCTTTTAAAACGGTATATACCAATGGGAGGTTTTTCATTTTTAGAAGTTTAAAAAAAATCATCTGGGGCTACAGACGAACCTCTTAAAAAGAGGATTACATATATAATGTGGGAGCTGGAAGTAAGGGAGTTATAGAATTAGAGGGTAGAGGGATGAGTGATTTTCCTTCTGGGTATGACTTCTGAGGGGATGGACTAGAAGTGGAAGGCAGTGGAAGGGCAGTCATAAAGCATCCAGGTGTTCCCAGAGGAATAACTTGGCATGGCCCCCACTGGATTACCCTGGGGCAGATAAAGCTCCTACTTTAGGGGGCCAGCAAAGTAAGGGCACTGCAAATTTATTTTGGAAAGAATATTATATTTAATATTTGCCAAAAAGCTTCAAAGCAATCATCACGGGAAAAGGCTAAACTTTGTTGGATTTCTCTTATGGCTTAGTATTAGTTTTATTTGAAATTACATACCTTTCTCAGCCACTCTAACCAATGCTGACTGTGCCAGGAGTGGTGGCTCACACCTGTAATCCTGGCACTCTGGGAGACTGAAATGGGTAGATTGCTTGAGTTTAGGAGTTTGAGACCAGCCTGAGCAAGAATGAGACCTCGTCTCTAAATACAGCCAGGCATTGTAGCAGGTGCCTGTAGTCCCAGCTGCTTGGGAGGCTGAGGCAAGAAGAGCACTTGAGTCCAGGAGTTTTGAGGTTGCTGTGAGCTATGATGCCATGGCACTCTACTGAGGGCAATAAAGTAAGGCTCTGTCTTAAATAAAAAATAAAAATATAAAATAAAATAAAATAACATAGCTGGGGAGCATCAAGTTTCAGGACTGAGAATCCGAAGTATATAAGCAGGCCCAAGTGGGGAACCTTTGGAAACCAGTGAGCTGTGTCCATCAGAGGCCAGGCTGGGCAGTTCTCTGTTACAACCCACTCAGGGAAGAATGAAACATTTGCATTTCTGTGGCAGGAAAATTCATTTTCCACCCCCAGATTTGATTTCCTTAGAGGACAGGGTGGGTGCACCTGTTGCTGGTCTGTTGCGTCTCCAGAGAGATTGTGAGTTTTCACTGTGACTCATGACTATTATTTATGGCCACCAAGCTAGTGGACACCAACAGAGTGACACAGCCTCGGAGAGTGTTTCTCCCCTTCCATCAAAGGTTTTTCTGGGATGCCCTCAACATGTTTGTTTTTAATGTTTGTTCAAAGAGGAAAAAAGAGAAGAACTCACTGTTTGGCACATTCAGCAGCCTTTCCCCAGCCAGTTCATTCCTAAAAGGCTTTTGGTTCTTGGTTCAAGTGTCCACTTGGTTAATTGAAAGTGTGTCAGTGTCAGTTCTGACATCTTGATCATTAAGCCCTGCTTCGCTTTGCGTGTGAAAAGAGACTCTGCCTTTATCAGCCTTCCCTCCCCACACCCCTTTTAGTGAGCTTCATTTCTGCTGGCTTATATCTGAGGTCATTAGCTCAGTGGAACAGAGCCCTGTGCTAATGAGTACAAGGTCACAGCTTTGCCCAGAGATAAGATTCTCTTTCCTGTAGCAGGTACCTGCAGGCCCAGCCAGCTGCTTTGCCAACATTTCCATGAGGTATGGGCTGGGTGAAGGGGGTACAGGAGGCTTAAACTCTGCCTATCTCTAACTTTCTCTGGACACAAAACACAGATCCAGGGTTCTACTGATTGTGTATCAGTAGTTCTATCTCAGGAAATGATGGTTTAAGTATGAATATAACATTCAGGTCTCAAGGATTCATGTTTTAAAAAACTTCACTCATGCCCAGAGTTCTTTGGTGTGCATGGTTCATTTGGTTCATGAAGTCAGCAAGAAGTTAATGAGTTTTAAGGACTCCATGGACACTGAGAGATTCACAAATGAGATACAGTCCCCACCTGTCACCTATAACTGAGTACCATAAACTGGTAGCAGACATTTATTCTCTTTTCGTTCTGGAGGCTAGAATCTAAAATCAAGGTGTTGGCAGGGCCACGCTCCCTCTGAAACCTGTGGGGGAACCTTTCCTTGTCAATTCCAGCTTCTGCTAGTCCCTGGAGGAGGATTGTGTGAGCCCAGCTCTATTCTCTGGCTCTGTCTTCACATGGCTGTCCTCCCTCCCTCCCTCTGTCTTCTCCTCTTCCTATAAGAATTGGATTAGGGTCCACCATAAGGACTTCAACTTGATGACATCTGCAAAGGCATTATTTCCTCATTAGGTCACATTCACAGGTATTGGGGATTAAGACTTCAACATCTCTTATTTTTTTTGAGACAGAGCCTCAAGCTGTCACCCTGGATAGAGTGCCATGGCATCACAACTCACAGCAACCTCCGACTCCTGGGCTCAAGAGAGTCTCCTGCCTCTGCCTCCCAAGCAGCTGGGACTACAGGCGCCCGCCACAACGCCTGGCCATTTTTTGGTTGCAGCCGTCATTGTTGTTTGTCGGGCCCGGGCTGGATTCGAACCCGCCAGCTCAGGTGTACGTGGCTGGCGCCTTAGTCCATTGAGCTCAACACATGACAATTCAACCTATGATCCCACCCGTCATCAGAAAGCTTCTAATACAGTGGGGGAAATTGATGGAAAAATTGGTGGCAGCAGTGCTTAAAAGCGCCCAGGCACTGTGCTGACGAGTCCAAGG